>VZSU01000775.1:682152-716455 GCA_013398715.1 Nesospiza acunhae
CTGAGCAGCTGCTGTGTTCAGCCCATGCCAGGTATGAAGCACTTCAGCTCTGCCTTTAGCTTTGTGATCATTACAGCAGGTCAAGGTTGTTGCACACTGAAGCAGGAAAGAAGCAAAAGGAAGGGACAAAATAGACAAGGAATAGAAAAAATTGTATGGTAGAAAGAAAAGTCCACCATCAGCTACTGTGTTCCTTTTCCCCACCCCTCATTTTGTTATTATTAGCTTGCCCTCCCTTCAGAGTTTATGACATGGCTGAAATTTCTAGGTAGCTATTCATGAATTAGGCTTATTTTGTAACTTTTTAAACAATTTAGGAATAACATAGAGACTCTGGAATCCTGCTGAGCCTGAGAGGTAACTGAACCAGACTGAGAAACATTAGAAAAGAAAATTAATTTTTGTCTCAGTACAAAAGGTTGTTTCTGAAGACTGAGGAACTGAGAAATACTGTCAAACACAATGACTCCTGATGCAAAAAAAAATTCCTTCTTCTGCTTTTAGATACCATAGACATGGGTTGTCTGCATTTTAATACTTGGTTGTTTATTTCTTCCTAAAAAAAAAAATCACTTAGAATCACTGTTTTCATTATATACTGATTATTAGTGATTAAGTATAGCTTTTAGACTGATACTGTTTGCCATAGGTTAGATGTTCTCAAGCTGTGGAATTATTTTAGAAGAAAGCGCAAAAATATCTGCAGCACTAGGAATATTGGCAACAGCTGACACACTGCCTCTAAAAAAGGATTTTGTACAAGGAAACAAACAAAAAATTTTAAAAACCCAACCTTCCAGTTTTGGATGCTCAAGGTATCTATGAAGGCCTACACCAAGCCAACTCCAACTCAGGTCCTCCTTCAATTGCTACAAAAGTGGCTTTAGATACTTTGAAGTCCATGACCTAGTCCCAGCTTTTACTTGGGATTGCTGCTCCAAGTCACACTACAAAAGGCAATCACAGAAACAAAATATTTGGGACTTGTGATGGGCATCAACTCCTCCCCAACAGCACTGAGGTTCAGAACAAAGACATTGCCATGTACTTTGGAAATCAGATTTCACAAAAGCACTGGTTTGCATTTGCCTGCCACAAATGCTTCCATTGAGACACCTTTATAATTTGTAGTATGAGCAATTTTTAAATTAAACCAAGGTCTCCAAGACCAAGTCCTTTCATTGCTAAAACTTAAACCTAAAAAAAAAGCAAAATTTTCTCCTTTTTTCCTGAGGACTCTGCCAGCCACTTTCCTCAAGATCTTAATGCCTTAGAGCATCCTTGATCTTGCTCTTATGAGAGCACTGCTTTTTTAGTCTTATGCAGACATTTAAAAAGGTAGCATCTTATCAACATACTATGTGTGTAGTAGGAAGTTCAGAAGGTCTTCTCTCCAGAAACCTCCTCTACTTCTCAGTTTTCTCTGCTGAATACAACATCAATATCTTTCCACAGAACGGCTTGCCATTTTAATGCAATTGTAAGATCACAAGCAGCAAACATCTTCTAACATGAATACAGTGCTTTTCACTTCAATCAGCAACAACCCCCACCAAGCCCTCTGTATGCTTTTTTAAAATTTTTTGATGTGTATTTCAGAATCGAGAAATCAAAGTCAATGCCTTTCAAAATGAGGTCATGCATAGCTCCAAAATTATTTCCCTGCCAGACTTCCATTTTCAAATAAAAATAGACGATCAGAATTTATTTTTACAGCAGAGGAATAGTCTCTGTTCAGGGGTAGAAATTTTGTTTTTTCAAACATCTGAAATCAAGCATCTGGCTCCGCAGGGAAGGCCGAATTACAGAAAAATACCAGTTCAAAAGACAAAAACAAGAAGCTATTGCTGACAACTGGAAAAAGGAAGCTGAACAGAGAATATTATGCAGCTGATGCTAAAACAAGTCCTGCCAAGCCTAAACAGTAATACTTCACATTCAACTAGTTGTGTCCTCAGAGGCATGCAATAGTGCACACCAGAAATTTCTGCACAGAACTAGAGCTCCCACTTCAGCCTTGGAGTGCTTTACTTCAGTCATAACATAATAACTCAATTTTATAGTGCTCTTTGACATTGTAGGAGAAAGTAATTTACAAACAGGGGGACATGATGTGCTCCAACAGGAACCCTGCTACCTCACAGCTCCACCTGATTTATTAATTTCAAAGGAAAAAGAGAATGGCAACTGCAGCCTTAACAAGTGTTTTATTTTCAAGTCTACCACCCATTAATAAAACTAGGGAGAAAGAAACTTTCAATTACATAATGAGATACACTGTACACCTAACATATCCAACACCCAGAACAGGGGTGGCAACACTTGCTCAGGGACTACCTTGAAACAGCTTATTTTATACTGCTGAAAAACATTTATGTGTCAAAATGATAGGTGAAAGCATCACCAGCAAGACAATTTCCTGCAAGATCCCAAAGTAAAGTGTTTCTATACAATGCCAGTCATAGGTTCAGCTGTTCAGCCCTTCAAATCCAGACAACATTATTCCCATCATTATCTTCACCACAATATAGTGGAAATAGTGGCATAAAGGCATGTATTTTGTTCTTTTTTTGATCTCTTTAATAGTGGAATTGAAGCCATTTTTGCTGTCTGATCTTTCTTACTGATTTTGTTTTATTTCAGCCCTTAAGTTAGCCACCAACATCCTTCAGAAGCAGTTCCCAAACAAACAAAATATATCTGTGAGGTCTTCTCAGAGCTGACTGGAGATTAAAAGACTGTTAGCATGCATTAGTAAGGAGGTACAGTTTTATGTTCCTGCTAGGTGAGATCTGGGTGAAGCTTCCTGAAGTCCTCCTGAGGTTAAATTACTTCTAAAACTGACTCTGCATTTTGTCCTTTTCAGGTACTTCTTCAATCCCACTTAATCTGTATTAGGAAGAAAATGCTAAGAGTTTCAGCAGTTTTCAGTGCACTCTAAGTTTTATGCATAGTGAAGGTTTCATATCCATCTGTTTTAATTTTCTTTTACAGATAGGTTGGCCCAAAAGGCCAACCTGTCTGTAAAAGAAAATTATTTTATTCCATCCTGAGTAAAGTAGCTTGTGACTGTGTGCAATATTGACAAACTGCAGTGCCATGCTGATTATAGCATCATAGCTGGCTATCTGAACGTTGTATGAAATGCACAATCACTATGCAGTATCAGTCAGAGCTAACAGGCTATTCAAATTCTTAAATACCAAATGTCAAATACTCTCCTCAACATCCAGACTTGTTCCCAGCTGCCAGAACTGGGAACACTATAGGCACTTTCTCCTTAAGCAGCTCTTCCTCCATCTTTTCAGAAGCAAGGAAAAGATCAGCATGAGTCAAGAAAATGGTTATTGCACCCTAGAGACACCACAGAACCCAATTTTTACTAAGTTCTGAATGAAACGTGATTTGTCTTCTTCCTCTTGAGAAAGGCTCGATGTAAACTTAGTTATTTACAGTCTAACTTGGTCAACAAATAAATTATTCAATTTAATGGCCCTTATTGCAGCCATGGAGAAGCTTGTGCTAGGTTTTTTGATAACCCAGTACTAGGTCAACTCACAGAGGATGATTCTGAAAATCAGCTGAAAATGTAAGGTTTCATAAAGTTCAAAGCCTTAATTCTTCATCACTTAAGTGTCCTTCTCCCTTCTCTCCCTCACTGTTTCTCCCAGTTTAACTATTAAGCTCCACTTCCAAGATTAAATTTTCATAAGGACACTATATTTTTATAGCTCACTTTTCCTGTTTAGTGATTTCAAACCAGAACATTTTAGGCTGTTATTTTACCAAGTGTAAAGTCTCACAAACTGTAGCGCTTTGGCCTCCTTACTGTTTGATAATGCCAAAAGCTGTAGCTCACAGACATGCCAAAAATATGTTGTCATACTTCAAATAGCATCTTATGTTTAGCATGATCATTCCAACATAGATAAGATTTCAGGGCAACAATTGGCACCTTTGTGTTCAACTTCAAACAACACCAGAGAGGTCCATATTGAAGACAAACATTTACTGCTCCCTTAGATTGGAGACCTATTCAAGGTCAACAGAGCAACAGATTTGAAACAAGAAAAATTTGACTATTTCTAGAAACCTTGGCTACATAGCTTGCAGTTTGTTGATTAGGGGTGTTTTATTGCCATGAAGTTATGCTAAAACCATGACAGACATTGCTGCTTCTGTATAAACAGCGCATGAGAAGTGATTGCTCTTCCACTCAGGCACAGCATGATAAGGCACGAAAGAAATGAAAAAAGAAAAGATTCCTACACAACCATAAAAATAGTACATCACTTGCTTAAAAATTTTAGATATAATTTTAAATACATGCAGAAAGCAGATAACACAACTTTGTAATGATTGTAATGATTATCAAGTAAGCTTTTTGAAATTGTAAGGCTAATGGCATTGGACCTTGAGCAGGGTCTAAGCAAAGAAAGCAGCAATTGTAAAGCAATTAACCTTGTTCTACTGCTGTAACTTTTTAGGATAATATTAAAAACCACTTGCCATTTTTGACCTTTAGAGAATAATGAAAGACTAGGAGATTTTATTCAACCAAGAATAAATTTTGCTTCAATGTGTATTTCCCCTATCATTATTTGGAGTGATTGGATTCTACTTTGAGCTCAAAGAACAATCATACGCTGGTGTAAATTGCTGGTAAGATATTAAACTTTTGTTACAGGTCAGGTTATACCTTGCTTGGATTGCTGCATTTAACTCTGCTTTAAATAGTTAGATAGCTTTAAAAGATAGCTAGACATATCACAGTTGAAAGGGCAAGTGCAAGGCACTCCTTGAATAGAGCACTCTGGCTTGAGAGTCTCCATTAGTATTAGATGAGAACCAAGGCAGAGAGGAAGCAGTAGAAACAGTACTGTTTGAACAAAGTAAAAGCTTCTTATTTGGGAGGCTCTGTACACAAGCTTGGGTGAAATACACAACCATTTGCAACAAAACATGTTAGCAAAGATTATTGTCAGGCTTGGAGAAGTTCCTCCAGTGCAAAGCACCTATGCAGCCTGAGTTGGTCTCTCTTCTGCATCTCTCCCGATGACTTTGAGGAAAGAACAGATATAGCATTCATATAAAAATTATGGAAAAAATGAGGTACGTAGATGACACCAAGATGAAAAAGTAGCAAAATACTCTGGAGGACAAAGCCATCATGACTATGATAAATTGGACAAGTGGTGCAAGAATATGAAAGACAATAAAGAATGAAGTGATTGATTTTTCTACTGCTAAATTGAACACCTAACTGCAAAACAAGCCTCCAATGACTGGAGTTTCAAGTGCAAAAAAATAAATAGGAGTCCTTCTCACCAAAACCACCATCTAATGCAGATGAAATTGGGTAGATGTGCTGCATTTATGGCAGCTGCATTTATGGCAAATGGTCTGTTCTACTTCACACTGATGACAGCTGTCACTGAGTCTCCAGTTTTAAGCACTACACTTGGAGAGACAGAAAAAAAGATAGCCAAATCAGACACCAAGGTGCTCATTCCTGTTGTGAGGGGGTCACTAGCATGAGAGGGGTCAGCTTGTTTGGCACCCGAAGGGCTGGCTCCTAGTGTAGCTGCCATCTCTCCCACTCTTCATATTTTATCCAGCAGAAATAATCCACCTCCCTCTTCAGACATGCTCTATCTGCCCTTGCCCTCCTGTGTCTTTGATCTCTGCATGGCAAGTGTTGAATTGTTTTCTTTTCAATTCTCATGTAAGTATGAGTGGACTTGAATTGTACTTTCCAAAGTGGAAATACACATTGAAATCAAGGTGCACTCTTAAGTCTGATTACCCCAGGTAGATTCATATTGCTCAAAGGAAAAAAAGTTTTATGATTAGCAATGCTACTAACCAATGAGATTAAATTAATTAACTGATATTTTAGTCTTCTTGTGCTCAGTCCTTGGAATGGGGATAGTTGTATATGTTGGCACAAATAAACAAACAGAAAATAATATTCCTAGGTTACTAGAATAACAGTTGGGTTGCATACTACTAGAAAGATAGTTTTGTATTTAAAATTTGTCCAACACTTCCCTTGGATTGATATTCATGCTGTATTCATCCAATCATGCAATTCATGTGGACAGCCTTGAGGGAAGAAAAAAAAATTACCTAAGACACTCTGGTTCAAATATTTCAGAGCAGCACCTTCCCATCCAATTAGATTTTCGTGCCTTGGGTCAAGTTCTATATCAGATCTAGTTTTTTGTGCTCTTCTGTAGACCATAAGCATTGTAATAACCACCCCTATCTTTGAATTTTATGCCATGATATTTCATTTGGACAAAACCCAAACAAACCACTTTTCATGGAATATTGCTACAGTAATTCTATACTCTTTTTTAAACTTCTAGTTTTTATAAACAGCATTGTCAGCCTACATGTTCCCCTACTGCATGGCTACTCTGATAACTGCTTAATTGCTATAGCAAAATAAATTTTAAAAAGTGAAATCTTGCATGCCATACATTAAAGTTTTATTATTTATATTCTTGTCTACCTTCCTATTGAAAAGGCATTATACTAGCATGTAGTGACTTCAATTCTTTTTGGGACATTTATCTGACTTTGCTTGAAATACCATCTAAAGTTTCTGTGTGTTCACTGCAGAGCAGAATTCTGCAGAGCCTTTCAAATTACTATATTCCACTCAATGATGCCATTGAGATGTGAAATACATGCACTTCTTTAAACTATAAAACAACCTATAAGACTCATTTTCGAGAAACAAAAATCTTCTATTT
The DNA here is from genome assembly GCA_013398715.1 of Nesospiza acunhae. Lineage (NCBI taxonomy): Eukaryota > Metazoa > Chordata > Aves > Passeriformes > Thraupidae > Nesospiza > Nesospiza acunhae. The sequence goes on from VZSU01000775.1 coordinate 688,914, forward strand.
CACCACAAACCTGCTTGTTTCTCTTCATGTTTGAGGTTTTTTACATCTTTCCAGAGACATAGAACAGCAGAGTCCAAGACCACCATGATATTCTCTGTGCCCATGTTTCAAGGAACTAATGTGGCTCAGGTATTACCCCGACATTTCCAGAAGGAGCCTGTGTCTACCTCTCTTTGTAAGTTCAATGTTGATCTGAATTATGGATATGAGCACCCTCAGAAAAAAAAAAATCAGAAACAAAGTTTTGAGGGAGTCAGTGCCCACCTTTCACTCTGCCCTATTTTTAAAGATATCAGAGTGGTTTGATGCCTCCCTGAGAGGAAGGGAGACAGAAAAGTGGGTGGGATGGGAAGCCAAACGCATGTCCTCCTAGTCCAGAGCCGGCTGGCTCAATCCCTAGAGTGAATTTTTCAGGCATGAACCAGTAACACTTCTCCACAGGGAAGTAATGGAGAACTTTTCTTTTTCCTGTCTGTCCTCCACCTGTGGGTGCACTCTCTAAACTTTTGGCTAGTCGTAGCTACAACATAAAGAACTAAAGACAGAAACATTTTCATTAGCTTCATCCTGCCTTGTATCATTTGACCCAAACCGCCAATAACTTCAGGGAGCTTGAGCACATACTGGTTCAAAACAAGAACAGACACTTTATGAATGTGGATGCTTGCCTTATCACACAGAATAGGTAGGGTTGGAAGGGAGATCATCTAGTCCAATCCTCCTGCCAAGGCAGAGTCACCCAGAGCTGCTGACATAGGATCCAGATGGACTTTGAATGTCTGAACTCTCTCCAGTATCAAAGAACGGTTTGAGTTGGAAGGCACCTTAAAAACCACCTAGTTCCCAACTCCTTGCCATGGTCAAGGACACCGTCCCCTTGGCCAGGTAGCTCAAAGCCCTACCCAGCCTGGCCTTGTACCCTTTCTGGGATGAGACGCCAACTACATCTTTGGGCAACCTGTTCCAGTACATTACTACCCTCATAGTAAAGAATTTCTTCTTAATATCTAATCTAAACCAACTCTATTCCAGTTTAAAGCCATTGTCCCTTGTCCTACATGTCACTACATGCCACTACATGCCATTGTAAAAAAGTCTTTAGCTATTTTGTGGGTCCCCCTTTACATAGGAGAAGGACACAATAAGTCCACCCCAAAGCCTTCTCTTTTACAGACTGAACATCCTCAATTCTCTCAGTCTTTCCTCATAGGACAGGGGCATGATCCCTTTAATCATCTTGGTGGCCCTCCTCTGGAATCGTATGAACAGCTCAATGCCTTTTCTGTACTGGGGACCCCACAGCTGGATGCAGTATTCCAGGTGAGATCTCACTAGAACAGAATAGAGGAGCAAAATCCACTCCCTTGCTCTGCTGGCCATGCTGCTTTTGCTGCAGCCCAGGACACATTTGGCTTTCTGGGCAGTGAATGCACATGGCTGGGTCATGTCCAGTCACTCATCCACCAGCATCCTCAAGTCCTCCTCAGCAGGGAGGCTCTCAATCTCTTCATCCTCCAGCCTGTGTTGATATCACGGCTTTTCCTTGCACTGGGTCATCTTAGAAGACATGAGATTCCCATGGGCCCATTTCTTGAGTTTATTCCTCTGTTCCTCTGAATGTCATCCTATCCTTCAGGTGTGTCTATGTCTCTCTTGTACTGCAGGGCAAAGGTACACAACACTCCTGGCTCCCCATGAGTGTTTTTGCAGTACTAGGCCAATACACACAGAATGTGTCAAGTTGTCTATACCTCATTTTATACCTATCTATTTTATCTATACCTGATTTTCTTGTGTGAATGCCCCTTGCAGTCTTCCAGTTTATATTATATTCTTACTCTTTTACACAGTCATTCAGCACTAGGTTTGAGCAAGCATGACAAGTTCTAACAGACACTGGACACCCCACAGTATCTGTCACTGACTTTTTTTTTTTAAATAGATAAACCTCTGTCTTTGTATCACGCAGAACTTTCCATTTCAGTTTTCTCTAGCAATACAGCAAGAGGTTTGCTGCTCTTAAGCACAATGACATTTTACACAAAGCTGGGCTGTGCACAAGAACAGTGGGCAGAAGCCTGGGCTTTCTCAAAAAGACCCACAAAAAAAAACCAAAAAACCAAAACCAACAGTTAAAAGAATAGCTGATAGAACAAAAAGAATCAGGTACTCAGTAGTAGCTAGTTGAAAAGCTGCTTCATTTTACAATTCTCTAATGAAGTGTACTATAACACAGTGACTGAAATAACTTTAGGGAATGGGACTACCTCTATTAATCTACTTATAAGGAAGCTGTTCATTAATTAGGGTGGACAGAGCAATCACAGGGTTGCTGAACAAAAGCAATACCAATTCACACTGTTGACAAGTATCTAATTAGAAATTAATGGTAGAAAACTGTCCAAATATAAAAGCCCCATCTATCAGAGAAGTACATAGCACAGGTGTACATAATGAGAGAATCTAACACATCCATCTTCAAAATAGATTTGGGAATCTGTTTAGAAAACATTAACCCTTCATTACACAACTAGCTCAAAGCAAGAGCCTTGTTAAAACCATCTCATTATTTCAATTGTGAGTCCTTAGTAGACCTCAAATTTTTGCCTGTTTGAAGATTGACAACCCCGAATCCACCAAACAATAAAAAAAACTCCAAACCAAAACCTGGCAGCCAAACCTAAACCAAATTAAAGTACAAAACCCACCCAAACCCATCAGCACAAAATATTCAGGAGTTACCAAGCACTCTGAGCAAAGATGGTCACAAAAGAGGATTTTTGGAACTCCTAATTTTTCTGTGTACAATTAGGAGAATATATTCTGTGTACAATAAGGAGAATATAGGAGATGCCTTTACACCTTGGGACAGCATGCTAAGGAAAACTATTTATGCAAGACTAACCTAATGACTCGTACATGTCGTAAATATCTGGATTTGTTTGGGGTTTTGCTTAAACTTTGAGAAGGATGAATATATGACAGTTGTATTTTCTGTCATCCATCTCAAGCAGGGCACAACAAATACTTCACAAACAGTTTATTCATCTGGAAATGCTGATATGCTTTAAAGATTGAAAGACCAAGGGCTCGATAAGCAAGCATATTGCAGTGCATATCTTGCCTCCTCAACAATTTTTTTATTTTTTAATAACAAACTACATTTATTAATCCCATATCTCCTAACACATCATGTGGAACTAAGTAATTAGTGCAACATCTTTCATAAGCTATGTTAATAAACCCTAGCATCTCTGTACATGCTTTGGGAGAAATTCAATAAGAAAAAGGACTTAAACTTCCAAATAACATTTGAGAAATTCATGTCTGAGGCAATTTGTCTTCCATCACAAAAAACCTTAAGCCTGTCTTTCGTTCATGATGTCCTAGACAAGGAGGGAGACCTGACTTGACCTCTTTGCAGGTCCAGGTTCTGGGAGTGCGACTGGGCCAGACTGCTCACCTCTGGGAACCACAAAAGTATGCTTATTCCCATGAGGTGTGTTGGCCTTCTTTGAAGGGCAGGGATTGCTGCCCTTCAAGAGCCCTAGATGCTGACAAAGCCAAGGTCCACCATGACAGCAGTAAATATTGGCAGTGTTCATGACTTCAAGACAGCATGAGGCACATCTCACTTGCTCATACTTGAGGTACACTTTTCCCACGCACCACTGATGGTCTGTACTTGTGAGGAGCAGGACTTTGGTGCTTTCTTGATCCCTTTCCTGGCTTTGTTCCTGTGACAGATTAGGATTCTCAGCAAATGATGTGGGTATAAGGTATGTGTGGCAAGGCACCTGAAGAGTGTTTTGTAGATCCTTTGGACTAGGCAACATATACCGGCTGTGTTTATATGCAGATGTGCTCAGCCTCAGATGTTTTCAGTTTGTGCTCTAGTTTTTTAGGATGAACAAGAAAGGGTTTAGTCCTTCCTTTTTAAACTGATTTCTTTCTAGTAGATGTCTGTGTTCTTATCTTCAGCCATCCAGAACTTGTTTCTACTAGTGCAACAGACTATTCTCACAGGCTGAAGCAGCCTCTGCTACAAGGGAAGGGCAACACCAGGCTAGATTCTGAAGGTGGCAGGCAGGTAGCCCACACCCATGTGGAGGCTCAGACAGACTCCAGCTTCATCCCACAGGGAGCACAGCTGCAGCAGCACTCACTTGGTTATTTCTGAACCCTTGGCGCAGGTACTGCCTTTTCATCTATATGAAGGACAATGCTGACAAGTTGGTGTTTTTGTTTCAGCTAAAATAGGAGTAATTTTCTTCTATGTCTTTTGTACAGAGCTATGTTATGGATTTAGTATGAGAATAATGTTGAAAACACAGGGGTGTTTTGAGTTGTTGCTAGGTAGTGCTTCCTCTGAATGGAGGTATTTTTCTGTTGCCCAGGCTCTGCCTCAACACCAAGAGGGAGCACAGCCAGAACGGGTGACCTGAACTGGCAAAGGGATATTCCATACCATGGAATGTCATTCTTACTCTCTGAACTGGGGAAAATTGACTGGAAGCTGCAGAGAGCTGCCCAGGGACAGGTTGGGCATTGGACAGTGGGTGGTGAGAAATTGTATTGTGCATCACTTGTTCCTCTTAGGTTTTATTCCTCTCTTGTTATCACTGATTTTTTGGTTTGTTTTTTTTTTCTGGTTTTTGTTTGGGGTTTTTTGTTGTTGTTGTCTTTTGTTTCCATTATTAAATTTATTTCAACACAGAAGGATTATCTTTAGTTTCTGATTCTCCTCTTCACTGGGGAGGAGGGCAGTGAGACAACAATGTGGTACTTGATGGACAGCTGGGGTAAAACCATGACAGCTGGGTAACTTCTCCTAGCCTGAAGGCCAAATCGCTCTGCAGTTAACTGAATACCACTTACACTGTAATCCTGATGCAGATTTTACAGCTTTTTACCTTGTTTACAGAAGCATGCAGTAGGAAGACACTCAGCTTTCCCCCACTGTTTTTTACAGATATTTTAAATCAAGGCCATTAGTCCCGCCCTTGCTGTGCTTTGCACATCTTTTGCAGGCTACAGAATGCAGTTACCTCCTGTCCTGGCTCTGTGATACTTGGCATGTCTCCTGCCCTCTGAAGCTGAGCAGAGAAAGAAGAGAAACCTGTATTTTCCTTACTACTGTAGCCCATCCTGCTTCGTGCTTGAAATTAAAGGTGGGGGAGGAGACAGAGGGAAAACAAACAGACCACTAACCGTGAATGTGGTCTCACCAATTTACTTTTTGTGTTAATGTGAACATTTCCCTCTGTTTCAGTGCTGTACATCTTTACTTCATTATTTGTAGCTAACTGTGATGATGGAAGATAATGATGCCGCACCGTAAATTAGATCCTATTATATGAGTTGTTTCAGATTGTCATCTTGACATTAAGACAATGCTACATTTTTAGAAGTAGACAGGAAATTTGCTCTTTTACTTTGGAAGCTGGAAGCAAAATTTTGCTTTTTCAAAATGCATGCATTCATGAATGGCTAAACAAATCAATTTCCCCATGGACATGCATCATTTATCAAATATACTGGAGGATCTGATCCTGCAATCCCTGTCACACAACAGTTCCACTGAGGCCAGTAAGGTCATTCTCAGAGCTACAGAATCAGGCTTCTGCATTTGCTGGTAAACAACTATTTGGCAGACTACTTTTGGATCCACTCTCCAGAAATACCCTGAATTGCCATCAGTGATCTTTGGATAAGACCTCACTGTTGATCTGTCCTGACAATTTGGCTATAACCTACAATCTCAGCATTTCAGAATTGCAAATAGAGATTGAGAAGATGATCTGTCTCTCTACAGTATGGGAGCATGGCATATTTATCTGAGAGATGCAGCTCATCCTAAGAAAAAGGCGCATCTAGAAACAGCTAAAAAAGGGTAGAGAAATAAGAAAAAGAAAGAAGATGACATTGAAAGGCAATGGAGAACAGAAGAAAGAACATGAGCTACAGTCAGATACAAGAGGAGGTGTGATGCCCCAGTCATTTATTGCTGGATACAAGCCATGGACAGGGGGGAAAGAAGTGCTTGGTTACACTCATTCCTATGCATAAGTAGTCTGATGCCACACCAGCAGCTGCTACTATCAGGAGCAGTGGTAACCAAGCAAATCTTTCTGTGCGTGCATGTTCTGATGCAGTCCCTTGCACCTATTTATGCTGAAATACCTGCATACATTCTGTTTGTACTACAAACCAATGTAATTCAGAATAAATGTTTTCTTTCCCATGAAATCTTCGGGTGCCTCTGGAAATGCTAGCAAGGAGCTGCATAGTAAACAGGCATCCAGGCAACACTTATTTCACTGAGTTAACATCTCTAGATGACCCAGTGCTGTTCTTGAACAGAGACTGGTAGGGTAAACAGGGCCAGATTTATAAAGCTTCCTTCAGAGCAAAAGTCAGTCAATTTTCTATATGGGCAATGAAAACATAAGGGCTTTTGAAGAGTGCTCCAGTCATTCAGCAAGTCCACTCCACTGCCTGTGGAGTTCATCTTCTGAAAGACCTCAGAGGCCATGAAGGACAAGCAACTGAGTGTGAGCCAGCAGCATGTCCTGGCAGCACAGAAGGTTATACAGCAATCTTGGGCTGCTCCTATCACAAACACAGTCAGCAGATCAAGAGATGGAATGACCCCTTTCAGTTAAGCATTTTTTGTATTGCATTTGGAATACTGTGCACAGATTTTGGGTCCCCCAACACATGGGTTCAGCAAAGTACCACTAGGTTGGTCAGGGTTTGAGCACCTGCTCTCTGAGGGGAGGCTGAAGGACCAAGGTATGTTGAAGAAACAAACCTGAAGACAAGACAGCTCCAGAGGCATCTAACAGGAGACCCTCAGTACCTTTGAGGTTACCCAGTAAATGGAGGCATTCTCACCACAGCAGCGCACAGTGGGAGACACTGGGTATAGGAAGAAGTTTGAACCCACAGACTGGATTCAAAGAGAGACTTTTGCACCCTGAAAAGAGCTGTGCACTGATCCAGATTTCTGGATTCAGAGAGACTTTTGCACCCTGAAAAGAGCTGTGCACTGATCCAGATTGGCAAGAGAGGCAGTGCAGAGTATGTCTTATGGTTTTCAAGACCAGAAATCCCACAGTAATCTGGTCACTTTACTTGGAGCAGAAGGCTGAACCAGAGATCTGCTGAAGTTGCTGCTCTTGATGAAGTCCTTTTTCATATGCGTCCATGAAACATAAACTGACCTTGAAAGACAACAGTACTCCACCCTGTCACACTCACAGCAACTCCGCCCTCCTCTGTATCATAGTCCCACTGCTTACTCAGGGGATGTTTTCTCAAGCTGGTAGCTCATCTTCCTTTGGGGTGCACAAGCAGGTCTCCAGCTGGGGAGCTGGGGCAATACCTCGAAGCTGACAGCTGTCAGCCCTGGAACAGAAGAGGCTCAGGTCCAGATCTTCTGCCCCCCAGAGAGAAGATGGACAGAAAGAGCAACAATATCCCTGACTGCTCCAGTGTTGGGGGTAGGAGATGAACATGAAGCTACAGGTGTGTTCAGCAAAACTGAGAGACTAAGTGGACTTTAGCTCTGCCTCAAAAGCAAACTGGCTAATAATGAACAGGAATACCCAAGTCTGGATTATAAACTTTCCTCAGCAGCTGAAGAAGATTGGATCTGTCTGGATTTGAGGGGGTCATCACTGCTAGATGCACCACGAATAGGCAGACTGAAGAGCTTTCTTGGGTGCAGGAGACAAGAATTCATCCAAGATGGACTTATGTCCCTCTGTAGGCAACCCACAACTTTCAATGGTTTGAGGTGGAAAAGCTGTCAAAATTCAGTGCTGATGGCACAGCAGAGCTCTCAGAAGAAAGAAAAATCTCATACTTATATTTAGCAAGTGAGCAATGAAGCAAAATGGCATAGCAAATGCTGACGGTAGTGGTGAGGCTGTGGGGGTGGGAAGGGGGCGTGAAAACTGGCAAGAGCTTCAGAAGAGTGAGTTTTGGTATTTCAGATTAGGAGTTAAAGGCTAGCTGCTTTGCAGCAGGTACTGAAATTCCAGTGCTCTAAAAATTAAAACATCATCTGAGCTTTCTGCTATCTCCCACCCTTCTGTCTTGTTTGAAAAATATTTACAAGGGGGTGAAAGGCAACCTTCAGACGTGTGACCATAGCTGTGTGCTGATGGTTTCTATAAATATGGGTTTGCTGAAGCACTAAAGTATGTTCTGCTGCAGTATGGCATTATGGCTTCTGCTCAGCAAAAGCTGTTCCTATTCTCATTTCAGACCCCTGCTAGTGTTGGCATCTGGCTCTCAGCTACATGACTTTTTTGCCCTCCATCATCAGAGCAGAGAAAAGCAAATTCTTTCAAGTGAAGCTTTGGCTGTAAGGAACAAAGTTTGGGTTTGTGGCTCAGACCTACATAATCGACAACAAAATAAAAGTGATTTTAAAAGTCTGACGATTCCCGACTTTATTCTGGGCACTGCAAATAATTTTGTGCTTAGTCATCATTCATTTTGTGGTTTTGTATGTGTCCACTCAGTCCTCTGGAGCAGAGACAGAGAGTGCAGACAATTTGCATTTTATTTCCCCTCCCACCTTTTCACAGCTTACTCCTTCCCTTTTTTCAATAGTCCTGCCACCTGCATGTCTGCGGTAGATCCATTTGAAACCAAATTGCCCTGGGATACAAGTATAAGTTTATATGCACAGCCCTTCAGTAGTGGCAGGAGGCTTGCAAAAAACTGCATGCTTTTTTCTCAAAAAAATCATATCTCTTTTATACCTTCTCCATACTGTGGAGTGGCAAGTCCAGTTCATGTTACAAAGAGAGAAACTTTGTTATCCTAAATATAGGAAAGGGGTTGCACAGAGATATGTGCTGGAAAAATAATTTGTATTTTATATTGGTATGCTCAAAGCAAAATGGCTGTAATGTCTAAAAATGTCTGCAGCTAGAGTTATACATAGAATCAGTAGCCAGGAAATTTTTCTTTGCTTGATTGTGTCATCATCTTCCTCCACTTAGAAATCAAATGAAGTCAATAAAGCATGCAAGTGTGAGACTCAAACATTCAATTTTACTCCTCCCTTTCTTCTCTTACCTTCTACCACTACTAAGTACTCTATTTTTCCATTGTATTTTTCTCCTTTAAATGGAAAAAGGTTTTGTTTACGTGCTTATTTTAGCCCTATTTGGTATGTAAAAGAAAAAATCTTAAAACTATCTTTTTCACATGCTTTGTTATAGATCTTCTTCAGTTCACACATTGCAGTTTCACAAAGCCTAAACTGATCATCATGCAGATTATTTCAGACTAAATAGTATTGTGTGGTTCTGGATGTGTCCACCCATGAAATAACCTCACGCCTGACCTAGAAGCAAAAATTACTTCCAAATTCTATTTTTCTAAAGGCCTTCCTGCTTTGACATCTATGCTGACTTGCATTGGTAATTTGGGGAACAGCCAAGAGAGAGATTGGTTTGTTTTTTTCTTTTTAAATCATCTTCCCAGAAGCATCTCTTTCAGATATTCCTGGAAAGAGGCTGTTGGACAAGATGAACCTCTGGCCTGACCCAGTGTGGGTGTTCTGCATCCTCCAAGGCAAGAAGTTCATGTCACATATAAAGGGCTTGCAGCCAAACAGTTCATTCCAAAGAGCCTTTAGACACACATTTGAATCAAAATGCGACACAGGCTTTGAAAGCCAAGGAGTTGGAAGACCTGGCCAGGAGCTGATAAAGACACTGTAGATAGACACATGCAAGGAGCAATTAAAGCAAGAGAAAGTGGTGAAAATTTGTTAATCCAAAAGTTCTGGGTTTAATCAGTGACAGCAGGCTTACTAATTAGACTTTAGTAATCCCTCCCTCCCAGTTGTGCTGTTCTTTTAATAAAACCTGCTCTAATAAACAACACAATTTTGAAAATTAAATACAAAGGTTATAAGTGCACCTATATATTTCAGATTTGTTAATGTTATTTTAATCTAGCAGCAAGGATTTACAGAAAAAAAAATATAAACTGAAAGAAGAGCTAAATCATGAAAAAAAAAAACCCAAATGAAAACAATTCTACAAATTCAACCTTGAAATAAGTTGCCTTTTCTTAGCTGTGAGGATAATTAGATATTAAAAGAGCTTATCTGGTAGGTGGTAGACTCAGCAGAGACTGGAGTCTTTAAAGATTAAATATTTAAAGAGATAACTCAATCCAGTGTGGGAAATAACCTCTTGAAATGCATCATGAGAAGAAAGCCCAAAACACTAAATCACCAGAAGTCTCTTGTGACCATAACATCTGAACATATAGATAACACTATATATTTCCTCCTCCAGAAACCACGCAGTGGACAGACACTTTGGAGGCAGCAGAAAATAAAACCCTTCCTTTCTCCTGAGCTCTGGATGGTGCTGTCAGACAGGGGCTTGCAGCCTCCATAACCCTGCAGAGAAATCTATGCTTGCTTCAGGGAGCAGAAAAGGCTCACCCACTCTGTGTCACTGTGTGGACACACACAAGAACTTCCATGTGGCATCTTCCCCTGCTAAGAAAACCAGTTGGCTGAAGGCTGGATTGGGCACTGTGGTCTCTAACTGAAGGGTATGCTAGTTTGGATTTTTTTTTAAGCAGACAGTCTCCAGCATAATTTTACTTCTCACACAAGTTGCATATGGCATTTCACCAACTTTCCTGTAATTTTGGGAGTCCTGAGCACTGTGAACAGTCACACTTGTCTCTGCCTGCAGTTTCTTTTCCAGGGGCCAAACTGTACAGCGCTAGTGAAAGTACCACAAGTTAGGTCATCTGAGGGAAACTGGACAGCTTAAAGCTCAGAAGCAGTCAGTCAAGCCAACAGAGAGGTTTTTGTATTTTAAGACCTGAAAAGCCTTTTTAAGCTGCAGGTTTGCTTTTCACTATAGCTTTCCTACAAATCATGAGCAGAGCAGCAGCAGCAGGAAAGCTCAGTGCTATTCTTATGAATCACTCCCCTGTTCTGATACATCTCTATTTGTGCTTAACATGTGACATTAAGGCCTTTTCAGAGTGTCTAGAATCACAGAGCAAATGACAATAATACCTCATCAAACAGTCTCCCAAGTATATAAATAACATTTCATACAAGTCTTCTCAAAGCATACATTTACATAACTTTAAAATAAAAAGCCCACAAAAATTTACCTGCCTCACACTGTTCTTCAAAACAGTAAAAAAAACCCCAACTATTCAAGACTCTTGGGAAAATGAGTGAGTATATAACAGATTAACATGCTGTGAAACAACTGTTCTTCTGGAGCTACTGGGGACCTGAAGATATTTTCATCCTTTAGAGCTGTAGATTTTTTCTTGCTGCTTTGGAGAAGGGCCACTGTCAAGCCCAGGTTTTGCTTCATAAGACAGTCTTATGAAGAGTCTGCTTTCTTTTCCAGCTGTACCCCCTCAGCACATCCCCAAGCAACAGCAGAGCTTGGGAAAGCTCATGGAGCTATCAAGGGACACAACTGACACACATTTCATTTCATCAAGGGCTGACTAGGCAGAGGGAAACACTTGAGTCAATGGTAACAGAAAGCTGGTTATAAAACAGCTGTAAAAGAGAAGCTGATTTATCAGAACCAACAACTGTTAAAAGATACTTCTAATTTAAGCATTTTTGATACTGGAGCAGCTTATTGCCTCAGTGTCCAGGTTTACATCTGCCTCAATTTCTGTAGCTCCTCCAGGCCGCACTGCTGCTGGAGCACTGACCTTTCCAGAGCAAGATGAATTCTAGTGCAAGCCAGCTAATGGCACTATTACAGCCTCAGCAGCCTCATGCCAAAGCTCTTGGGACATTGTCCTTGCCAAGAACCCCACAAAAGAGCCCCCTGACAAGAACAACTAAATACATGGTATGAGGGAGAAGTTTGCCATGCTAGGTAGACTTCCTCTTTGGGAAGCTGCTGCCCTCTCATTCAAAATTTAAGACCAGGTGTCAGTAAACCTGATCTCCTACCCTTCAAGGATTGACAGCTCTTCACAGTTGGACTATAACATGATTTTGTCCAACATTTTTTTGAAACATCCAATTATTAAGCTCAATGCTTACCACAACCTTTAGAAAAAAACAAAATCACAGGACTTTCAGTACTGCTGCCAACTTGACCCCACATCCACATACTTATGCCCCAGCTCCACCAAAGCAAAATCCCATTTGTCTTTCCTTCAATAGCAACAAGCATCATGGTAGTTCACAGAATAAAAATTTACTTTAAGTTCTTACAGGAAGAGATGGGGAAAAGAAAAAAATCAAGTCACCTGGCAGATTTTAGCAATGTGCTCTGCTGCACCAGTAAGTCATGTTTTGTTGTCACACACAGCAAGAGTGGGGCAGCCCCAGCAGATTAGGGCCCACCAGTCCATATGATGCCTACCTCCATCTCTTCATGCCCCTTGGAAAGGAGAACATAGGAAAGTTTTAGTCACTTCTATCCTCCTGCAGCTTAAATTTCAGTTTTTAGGTAAGTGATACCCAGGAGACAGTTGCAAATCAGTTTTTACCAAGAATACATGGACTAAGAATAGTCACCAGCAATTTGGATACATCTTCCTTCTAACATCCCACAGCACCTAGACGTTGCACACTTCTGTAGTTTCCCCAGGAAATATATCCAGACATTTTGCAACTCTCAGCATTGATCACTGAAAATACAGGGAATATCAAACAATTCTTGCCTTTTATCTTTATGAAATATAAAATTTCCCACCTTCCTAAACCAGGAGGGATTTCTGTTTAATGATTATGGTTATTGAAAACTTGGTGCAAGTCAAGATAAAAAGTTCTCTTTGGCTTCCAATTTAGCTATTTGCTCAGTTGCTTTTTATGACCTCTGAAAGTGGCCCAGAATCTAGACAAGGTTTCAGTTTAATCTTTTTTACTGCTGTAACCAGTATTATGCTGTTAGTGTGTCATCAGAGGATGGTTTCATTTGGTGCATCTTTCTTCCATCCTCAAAAGGCTCCTACTGAGAATTGTCCCACTTGCTGTCTTTGGAAAGGGTCCTTTCATTATTCCTTCAGTGATTTTTGAATGGCCACAGCCTGGCTCCCTGAATGGTCTTGACCTGGGTCAGGAGTTTTGATTCTTCTTTTTGTCCCCTCCCTGCAATCACTGGGGCTTTGGCACCCCTGTGCAGTTTCTTCAGAGTAACCCCCTGTAAAACTCTGCAGCTTATTGCAAACTTGGTAAATGCAAAGCATTAAGACAAAGGATTAGAAGAGATATAGAATTTCAGATGCTGATGTTGACCTCAAAAGTTAGAAACTGCCCTTTTCAAGCCATCAGTGTCACTGCCAATAGCTGTGACAGTCATATGTCCCTGACACTTTGGAGGGAAAAGCAGAGAGAGGAAACAGTCTTATCATACAAGTGCTTATTTGTTGCACACTCTTCTGTGGCTGACTACCCACATCCCAGTTAGATGTGCCTGCTAACATCTGCGGTTTACTGAATATTTATTTATCTGTTAAAGGAAGATGCTGAACATCCTGAAAATAACACATCCACCAAAATTTTCACCCCTAACTATTCTGTCTCTTCCAGATACTGATCTCTGTTCGATGAAGAGTTCTGCTTTGCAAGTTTGTGAGAATTTTTGACAGCCTTTTCTGAGCAAGGTTTAAAGAAAGTGAACTGGAGATCTCTTGTACAAGTAATTTAAGTAAGAACATAGGAAAGAATAATTAAGAGTTGCAATACAAATTTTTCCATAGCAATTTAAATTAGCAAGGTTAAGAAGAGAAACAAAACTCACAGTCAGCTATTTTCCACTAGACTATATCACAATAACTCACTCCTAGTAGTTGCATAACTTACTCATGCTAGTTGTGTCTAGAAAAATCTGCTTTCTGTAATACAACTCTAGATTCAAGTGCTTGGGCCAACAGCGGGTGAGGATGTGGCCAAGATATTTTCTAATCCCAAATCCAAGGTGATACATATTTTCATTTAGCACATGAAGCCAGTTGACACCACTTGCAAACGCATTAAAGTTTGCCCCATCTTATAATTAGCACTAGATGATGAAGGACCTGCAAAACCCCTTTTTCTATAAATGTTTGTCGCAGACATCTTTTGTGAAAAATCCTTTCTTTAGGATTTTCCCTTCTGAGAAGCTGAGGCCTCAGAAAAATGATGTAAACAATGGTTATCTGCTGCTGTGGAATACAACAGGTCCGTCTGTGACTGGCCCATCTTTGATGTTTATAATTAATGGCCAATCAAGGGCTGAGCTATCTCGGACAGAGTCCGAGATAGCTGCTTTTGTTAACATACTTTTCTATTCGATTCTTAGCTTAGCCTTCTGAGGAAACCTTTCCTTCTATTTCTTTTTAGTATAGTTATAATGTAATATATATATTAAATAAAATAATAATCAAGCCTTTTGAACATTGAGTCAACATTCTCATCTCTTGCCTCATCCAAGAACCCCTGTGAACACTGTCACAAATGTTATATCTTACTTCAAATTCAGATCCCACAATCTATGGTCTACTTATTGGCTTCTACAAACAAAACAGAGTAGTGAAAGCCTAGGCTAATAGCATTTCATATTTACTCAAATACCAAATTCCTACACCACTTTCTAAAACACATCTACTGAACAGCCCAGGCCATTGCATGTCTAGGTACAGGACAGTCTTGATTTATCAGACAGCCAATAGTTTCAGACATTCACCAAGTCTGGGCCCAGAGCATAATATTATTATTCTTTCAGCTTATGTCAAGGGAGCCATATCTTCTCTACAAAAATATTTTTCCAGTAAACCACTAACAAGACACAGTTAACACAGCCAGCTAGGGACCCAACATGACCAGCTAGGGTTGATAATAGTATATTATTTGCTTGAAAATATAACAAAGAGTCTCCAGGTCCAATGTGAAGACGTCTAATTGCATTTGCAGTCATAGTAACTAGTTGATCCTTAGTGAAAGTCCAGCTGGAAAAACTTGTAAGGCCTGTGCAATGATGATCCAAAGTTCATTTCTGCATTATTTCATATGCATTGTTTCTATTGACAAGATCTTCTAAATATCTGCCTGCTGTTGGATTTACAACACCATCTTCAGTACCTTTGCCCTGCTCTGGGTTTGCAGCCATGAATCCCTGTGCAGCTCCCTCCACTCCTTCGCACTGCCTGCTCCTTGCCTCGCCTACATAATACCAAGATGGGAAAGGTCCATCACCGAACTATGCCCTCGTAAAGTTCCTTAACCATTCTTCTGGGAAAAGTTTTCTCCCTTTCCTCCTTTCTGGCCCTCTACCAAGCTCTGATCCTTTCTTTCTGCTCTCTGCTATTTTCTACTCCTTACTGCACTTTGGCTCTGTTCATACCCCCTCTCAACCTACTGGATTTGAGCAGCTTCTTCCCAGCTGAGTATTACCTAAATATAGTCGGGTTGAGGGGAAATCCTAAATAAAAAATCACAAGCCAATCTCTGAGCTGTAGGCACTGTCAGTCTCAGGTGCATTAGCAGGGAAAACAAATGCTTTCAAATAGGGAAAAAAATCCCAATGACATATCTATAAATGAATCAGTAAAACTGATATATCAGATGCATCAATGGACTTTATATAATTGTAGAGAGTGCCCTGGAGGGCAGTCACATAAAAAAAAATAAACAATTTTAAAAATCATGTGCCTTGTATATGGCTAGTTGGAATGAGAGCAGCAATCTAAGATGAAAGTCACTGCAGAACAACTTAAGCTTTTTAAGCTCATCTTTCATGTATACTTGAGCTGTATATAGCCCAAGACACACATCTTAGAAAAATATTCTTCCAACACAGTGAGATTACTGCTGCCTGGAAATTTTTTGAATCCCATTTCACTTATAGCTCCCGACAATGTTAGTGACAGCCATGTCACAAAGCATTAGGTAAAATTGTGAGAATTAATTATGTGCTATTTGTTTAACTTCTCTTGTCATCCATCTCCTCTCCTTCTATTTGAAAATTCATTTGCTCACCTAAATCATTTTCCCCTCACTCTCACTGTGAGTTATCCAGTCCCACATTTGCATTAAGCACTTATCTCCTTTTTTTCAGGAAAGGAACAAATTTGAAAAAATGGAAAACCCTTAAAGTGTTTATACTCCATTAAAACTTAGTCCTGCTTTTAATCCCAGACCAGACTTCATAATAGATTAATTCATATTAAATGGAACTTGAGTCTCTGTAGTCCCTTTTTCTCTAATGAGGCTAGAACAGAAAGAGGATGCTACTCATTGTGAGCAGGGATATCGCTTTCTGGTCCCACTATTTAATTCTACCTTATTACGGGTGTTCAAAACTGTACTTCATTCTCTAGCTCCCATTTCAACTTTCATTAACTACATAGTCACAGTCCACAGAACAGAATTGGAACAATTACTATGAGGGACAGAGTTATTTAGGAGGGGAGAAGCAGTTGAGAAATGCTATCTTCCCTGACTGCTAAAACATAAGCTCTTTGACTCAAACATTCCTTTTACCATGCCAGGCTATTTCTAAACCTCTCATACAGATCCAACATTTACCTTAAGACAAGCTGTAATACTTCCATGCTTGGCAATATGTGTTCATGTGATTTGTTATTGACGTGATTCCTCAAAATAACCCCCAAGCAGAACATCATTGAAATGTTGTCAATACACCAGGTGCTTCTAATTAAAAAAAAAACAAAACAACAAAACATGCAGGCTTGTACAAGCACACCTCAGCTCTGCCAGTTCTGCTTCTATTTCTTAGTAGCATTTAATAACTTCATGCACCGAGTTATCTTTTTAAACATTTCCACTCTTTGTTTGAAGGCATGACATAACTGTGCATAAAGCCTCATTCTCTAAATTCCCAAAATGCCAAATCCTTCCCTTTACACTTCGAAGGGATCATGGAGAGGAGTCACCAAGGAATTAATCTTTTCCCTGCTATATCACAGCTATGCTCAAAGCAAACCCACACTAGACAAGCTCACTTTCTGGGCTCAGCTCCTGAGGTGTTTGCTCTGGGGTCACTGCAGTCTCTGGAGCAGGCAGTGATACCACCAGCTGCCAGGGGCACTGCCATGCAAGCACTTTCCTGGATCACAGTTTGCTCCCATCCACACATAAAAGAAATAATTTCCCTTGTTAACAATATCACACTGACAGTGCAGACAGCATCCTGGCCCCCAGCCAGGCAGCTGCTCCCACTCCTGTGGAGCTGTGCATCAGCAGAGCCCACTTGTCCCCACTGCCCACCACAGCTCACAGCACAGTGCTGCCCATCTCCTGCAAAGATCCCTTGGCTTTCTGCACCCTTTAGGGCATGGTGGAGGATTGTGTGTTTGTTGTGGTATCTTTGTCACCTCTACATTTTCACCAGCCCTCTGGTATGTGCCAGATCATATTTCCTTCTGCAGTAGGATTACCTAGAGGAGAATGCAACAGGGCAGACCAGGCTGTGTATTCTGCTGAGAACAAAAGGGGGTGTGGGATGACCAGACCTTGATTGCCACACAGCTTTTCTTAGGCTTCTCCAGGAAGAGCATGAGGCATTTCTAGCAGAACAGCACAGTCTAGCAGAGGCCTGGTTAAGCCAATTAACCTTTGTTATGGAGTGAGCTTCTGCTAAGCCACCCCATAGCACCAAATTTACTGGGTAGGATCTGACTGTGTTGTGTTGCCCACCAGATGTGTGTGTGTGTGAAAAACAGGCACTCCAGCTGCCCCAATAGAGTAAACTCCGCTGACAGCCTGGAGCTTTTAAGGCTTCTCTGAAATATTTAGTGAAGAAAGCGTTCACCTGAACACAGAAACACAAAGTGCTGCTTTCCCTCTGGAGAGGAAGTCGCAAAAACAAGGTGAACAGTAAGGGGAAATAAAAAGAACACCAAATATTAACTGTGATTTTCAGCCCCATCACTCTTGCTCATACTGTACATTGCAAGTTTACAACTGTCCTGGTCAGTTGCAAGTAGAAGCAGCAGAGTACCTGGATGCAGAAAAGAGCCTATGGGTCTAGGCAGTGATCTCTTGGAAGCAAACAGGGGGAACTAACAAGATAACACATGAACAAGCCCAAGTGAGTCCATAAACAGACACCTTAGGTGTGCCTAGGAAGACATTAAGATTCAGGCCCACAATCCTCATCCCTGCAGCACTTAGATCACATAAGCTCACTGACTACTGTGGCAACATCCTCAAAATCCTTTGCTTTTCTGAATAAAGAATGATGATTGAGCCAGTAATTATTTATTAATTAAAATTAATATTTAAAATTATTATTTAATTATTATTTAACACCTACGCCAACCTTCAAGAGAGAGGAAAAGGTAAGGTATGTTCAGCAGCATGGTGTTGTGCAGAAGGAAAACCATCTGTACTGCCAAAGGCCACGGAGTAACAAATAAAGTAACAAATAAAAAAGCATTGAAACATCTGAAGTGACTCAGAAACCCATTAAAAATAAAAGAGTCCCACAATACTAGCCAATAGAATAAATTAATTGTAGTTTGGGTAATTTAAGTAATAATAATGTTTTTGAACAAAGTCTACAAAGTGATAAATGCAAGACATAAATCGCAACTGACTGATCTTTTTTAGCAGCCACAGGAAATTTCCCTCTTGGAGATGAAAGATGGGGGAAGCATCTTTCTCTAAGAAAGATAAACTGGAAATCTTTATCATAGCATTTTGACCTATCTGTTTTGAAAATGGCATTTTACACGCCTTCTGTGAACACATTTGCATTTGAATTCATTCATCTTCATAAAAGATCTCCTGCCCTCTAATCTCCCGAGGTGAAACTTCCACTTTCTTCCACTCCACTTCTGCAAACATTTACAGGTAGTGTTACACCAAGCAGCTTTAATTATCTGTCAGCAGTTATCAGCAGCAACCATCAGGACATGGAAGATGTGGAAAGGGAATATTACCAAGCTGCAGCCAGGAGTGCAGGGTAGGCAGCTGCTGGACAGATTGCAGCCAAAGCCCTACACTCTTCATCTCTCACCTCGCTACACTATTGGAAAAATACTTGGACAAGCACCTTGGTTCTTCCTTGTATTTGTTGACAGCATATCTGCACTCTGACCTATATGGCATTAACTTTACTTAGAAAACAGAGGTACTCAGTCATTTGCATCCCTGGTAAAAGACAGAAAGGAGGGGAAAAAAGGTAGTGTTCCTACTCTCAAAGGATCATGCTGTGAATTATATCAGGTTCATTTCAACAGCTTGAACAGTAATCCAAAAAGATGTACAGAGAGGTGAGGGGCTGCAACTGCATACAGCAAAGCTGAAGGGATTTCAGTGTAACGTATACTTTGCTTTTGGTTATCTTTGTTATTGAACCATCTATCTAAACACAAACCAAACAGACAATCCACAGACAAATCTCCAGTGTGATATTTAAAGGCAGGTGGTGTAAATAATGCAGAAGAATAACAGTGGAGCCTCTGGCCAGCACAGGAAAATTCATGTTACACATCCTTAGACTCCACTCTCAACCTGATGTTCAGAATCCCATTGCAGTTTCTGCACTGAAATATTTGTGACACTTCACTGCCACCAAGAGCTTCAAAGGACATACTGTGCAATTTCCTTTTTGAAATAGGCCTTTTTCCCAGCTTCAGGGGAGAAGACACTGACAGACAATGAAAAGATAATGCTATTTTGGTTGGAGTCACTCTTTTTCTTTGCCACTTCAAATATTCCCTCTCCCAGCCTGTTATAACGTTGCGTTACACAGGGAAGAAACTGTTCCATTTCTGGGGTTTCCTCTACTTCTGTTTAATGTCAGTGACTCTTATTTCCAGTGCAGAGATTGTCATGCTTAAAGCAGATTAACACTTTCAGAAAGCCGCATCAAGAACACATTACTTGTACAGGAGCAGAAATGCCATTAGCAGGAATCAATTGTAGCAATATAAGTCAGAAGACAGAAAGGTTTGTACAGAAGTGTATCAAGATGTTTGGTAGCAAATCCTACCCAAAATCAATAGGTACTCTATGAAAAGTATGCATACATCTTCACAACTTGCAGTATAAAGAACTGTCATCCTAATTACATATCCAACACCTCTTGCAAGACACCTGGCACCATAGCAGGCTGCAGCAGCAAAAGGGTGCACTCTGACTTTCCTACCCATTGCTCAGATGTGTCTTTTCTCCTCACTCACCCACATGAGATAAGGACCCAGACATTGCCCCAGTGGTTCTGGTTCACCACTCTGCTGCCAGTATTACCTCCAATTTAATACATAAATTCCTCAAAAGGCAAACACGTGACAAAGCACTACAGCACCCTAAGAACCAAACCCTTCACGGCTGCTGATCTCGAGTTTTACTTTCCAAAGAGCAGCTATCCTGTACTTTAACACAAAGAGAAGAAAAACCTCATCAGTTCTCAGATTCAAACCTATCTGGGCTCTTTTCAGCATATAACGAAACCAAAATCACAACACAACCCTTTTGGTTCCTCCTAATCCTCTATTTGAATTTGAATTTGGGACCTTGCATATGTCAAATAGATGTTTCCTTGAAAAGCATCATGCTCTTCACAGTTTTTTCTATAATTGCAAGTAACACAGAAACAGAAATTCTGCTCTCTAGAACATACCACTGTTTCATGCAAGGATTTCCACCATGATTTAGAGACCTTATGGTACAGGACACCATAAATCACTTAGCTGTATACCCTAATTATGCATTTCCAGAATAAGCAGCAATCATTTAAATGACAATTTCCCCTTCTAGGACCTTTTTTTGTTTGATTAATGCATTACAACTCTATCTGAGAATTTCTGCTGTTGACAGTTTGGAATCATTCAGACATTCATATTTCACAAACACAACAAGAGGAAACACTTTGAACTGTTCCTTAATTAACCACACATCAAGTAATCATTAGTTGTGCAAGCGATAACAGCAATAAGTCACAAAGTACATGAAACAACATCATCAGCTTCTTTATATGGTAGAACAATGCCTGAGGGCTTCTAATGGAAAGTCACCGTTCCAGCAACTCACAAAGAACTTGGTCTTATCCTCAAGAGGCTTTAGGATTCAAATGCATGAGAACAGCAGTGGAAGCAGTGAAAGAAAAATAGGACAGAAACAAAACAAGACAGGAAGAGTTTTGACACACAAGTATCAGATTTTTTTTTAATTTTCATTCCAGGAATCACTTAGAAAAGGAGCATTTAAAGAAAACATAAAACCTACCAAAAGGTAGAAACATAAAGGAAGCAACTAAAAGAGGAGAGTCAGCCCAGGGCACAGGAAGAGAGAAAGAAGCTCCTTTCAAAAAAGGCAACCAACCCCAAAGAAGAACCCTCCCTAACCACAAGTGTTATGAGCACACTACTGGCAGCCATGGTACATTTTCCTTTCAAACTCTGCTTCCCACTGATCACAGTGCAGCTTTTCCTTGGATTGCTTCTAAACTTTAAGAACCAGTTCAGTTAAGACAGAAACACCAGCTACCAAGTCTCTCAACAGAGGCACATCCTGCTCCCTTGTAGATGTGGGTGGTAGAGAGGTGAGTAATCCCAGCTGGAGCCTGTTGCCTGAAGTAGGTCTGCACACCTGCCCGCCTTTCTTCACAGGTGGGTACAGAGCTATTGTGCTTATTAAGGAAAACATTCTGAATGATTCAGTCTGACATTTTAGAAATGTTGCAACAATGAAATCAAGTGATTAAGCTATGCTTAATTAATATAAACCCATAGAGCACCTTTGTGCTCCTTCTGTTTTTTCCTTCTTTGCTTTCCTGGGTGATAAAGTGATGGAGTGTATCAGGGATTGCCAGATGGTGCAAAAAGGGTGAACACATATGTGCATTGAGAGATGGATAGCACAGTAACTGCAGTAATGTCTAGACTGTGATGCAGGAAACACTGTGGGGAAAACAAGAGCAAGCCTTGAGCTCTGAAGTGTGATTGTCTTACTTTCCAGAGAGGAGAAAAAGCAATTTGCTGAGATTTGCTGTTCTAATAAAAAAGAGGTTGCGTTTCAGATCTCTGGCTGCAGCATGCACAGATGTTTAGCTTACAGGTAAGGAGCAGTTAAAATCTCTCAGGGTGGGTACCACCAAGGTGTAAAGTAGCTCGAGGTCTTCAGGTTGCCTGAGTACCTGGGGGCTGCACTCCTGTGCTGTGCCTGCACTTGTATTTAACTGGCACCTCAGGGATACCTCTGTGTTCTGCTTTTGGATCTCAGGTGGCCTCTCCCAAAGCAGTGGGGAGAGTCTGTGAGGAAAGGCAGGTTAGGCAGCACTGCCCAGCACAGCACTGTGGCTGCAACTGGAAAAGCAACAGGGAAGGCATGACAGGAAAAAATCAGAGCTGAGAAAAAAAGCACATGAAGTGGCAGCAGTGACAGCTCAGGCAAGCCTATGTGTTTGGTAGGTAGGTGCAATGTAATGTGCATTATATCAGAGGGAAATGAGGCTGCATGTGGCCATCACTCCAGAAAGAAAACTCTAATTGTCACATAAGACACTCATATTTTATTCAGGCTGAAATTACAGCCTCAGAATGTGGTTACTTGCTGATAATTGGGCTGTGTATTCAGCTGCTTTAAATCTGCATGACTCCACAAATGCCAGAACAGTCGTACTGGCTTAAACCAGCTAAGTACCTGGCCCTGAGCACTGACCAAAGGGGCATCCTGTGCCTGCTGGATTTATGGACGTGCTGTATTTGCATGGATGAACTCCCCCTTGCAAGTCACCCCTTTGTGTGGTCCTGGTGCTTTGAGCCTGGTCCCAGCTGGGCCATGCCTGTGCTGCAGTGTGCTTAGTCCAAGCCAGAGTGCCCTGCTTGCCCATGTGCCATGCAGGGAGGCAGGGATACTGCATTCTGATGCCCCACTGGGATTCATCTGAGGCACATCCCCAGTCTTGGGGCTCCCTCTGGGATTCCCTCTGTGACCTGTTCTCACGAGGCTGAGGAGCATCCCTGTGCAGCCCAATTGCACCAGTGCTACAGTAGGAGCCAAAGAGACCACTTTGTGCAGCACCCCACCCTATGTGCATCTGGTCTGACCATTAGTAAGTATAAGAAAACCATTAGATGTTACATAAAAAGTTGCAGTTTCCCTGGCTATTTTCATCTCAGGGTCCTCTGCATAAAACCCTCTTGGTGCTGTGTCCCCTACAATGCCTATTTACACAGAAAAGTGTGGCTTCTGCTCTAACCAAAAACCTAGACATTTTCTCTTTGCAGAAGGAGGTTGAAAAGGGCACATTGCTTTTGAAATCTGTCTCTGAACATTTCTTTTAGCAGCAACCACAGATCACATCTCATAAACAGCCACATTTTTCAATATAAATTTCATATTTGTTGGTTCTAATCTAATTATTTATAGAAATGCCCTTTTCCTCTGATCCATAATCTTCTCAAATTTCAATAGTTTCTTGCTGTGAAAAATGATTCACTCTGAGCTGACTGTATGGTGGCAGCTGCATATTTGTTCATTGTGGTGCATTTTTATCCAGAAAATTAAGTCTGGAAATGATTCCTCGGTAACAGTTGCCCTGAAGAGCACTGCCAATAGGCTAATCCAGTCTCCAAATGTCCAGGATCCTCCTGAAATTAACTGGAAGTGATTGCAGAAGTTTGAGTAAAGGTCCTTAGCATATTCTGTCAAATATTTATTGCATCTATTTTCTCCCCATCTATTTTCTCTTCTCAGATTATGCAACTGATGTTTCAAGGCAATTTCTACCCATGAAACATTAGCTCTTTGAATTTAAAAAGTTAATTCCAGTGTTTGGATAGACCCACACAAGCTGAAATTAGCAGTCAAAATGAGAACTGGAAAGCTTAAATGCTTTTGTGAATGCCTATCAAATCTTCCTAGTCCCTGAAACCAAACACAGACCAGGTTGCCTGTGGGACTGCAGCTAGAGTTCTTCCAAGGCAGGGGGTAAGCACAAAGGAAAAGAAGCCCTTGGGAAGGAAATTGACCCCAGTTTTGGTGAGCTAAAAGAGCGTCATTCAAGTCAAGTTTACTGCAGGACCATGGCATTGTGCAGACAGTCAGAAATTCCTTTCAGATTTTCTACAGTATATTTTAATAGTCCTCTTTAAGGTAATAGCTTGTAACGAGGGTTTTTTTGCTTTTAAAGGTAGATTTTTACCTTGGAATGGAGAAAGAGGTATATTGTTTTACCACTGAGAAAGATCCAACCCATGTATTTCAAAGGACGGAATTGTTTGTTACAAGAAATCACTCAGGCAATCCATATTAACATGTTCATTATGATTCAACAAGTTTTCCATGGCAGCCTAACATCAGTGTTAATTTCTCTGGGTAAGTTTTGTTACAAACTACTGCAGCATGATAAACAGAAAACAGATCATTGCTGGGAGGGTTTGCTTTGTCAGGTGTCACCCTAATTGGTGACAAATGCAGCCTTGTGGGGAGCGTTAGATGTGTTGGGCTGGGAGCAGGGAAGGTTTCTCCCTGTTGGATTGAGCTGGTTCCATGACCCCACAGCCCTGCATACTGCAAAAAGGAGAGTGGCAAGCAGGATGTGTTTCAATCAATAATTGGACTCATTAGTGTGGCATGGTGAGCCAGCCTCCTGTTCACCTGCAGCAGCGGAGAACTGAATTTGTGTCATTTCTGATTTCTGCCCTCCACATCGCAGCTGCTCAGCACAGACACTTTTTCCCAGGCAATTAGAGAACCTCAGACAGGATCTGGAGTGAGATGGAAGACACTGTGTGTTAATTAGGGTTTTTTCAACTAATTGACCCAGCCATGCAAAGGGAGTATCTGAGATTCGTTGTCATTTTTGCTAATTTCACCATTCACATATCTGAAGCAGTTTTACATTGAATCGACTTACAACCTTCCCCAAACATCCAGAAGTTCAGTAATAAAAGGTTTTGCTCTGTGGGAGGTTTGATGTGGGAAAAAAAGGAACCACTTATCAACTATATCTAAAATATCTGAAAAATTCTACAGCAAAACAATATCAGCACTGTTTTCTAGAATGAGGAATATGAATATATGAAAATTGTTTCTATGAAAATATACAGTGAAACAATGACCCAAACAAATTAATTAACCCAATTAATCCAAATAAATCTTGGGTTCTAGTATTTTTACCCAAGAAAGAAAGAAAGTTAGAAAGAAACACAGAATTTGTACTGTGCCTGATTTCCCTAATGTAGTCTCCTTCAGTCTTTGGTAGCAAAGTCTTGTTTCCTATCCAGCCTTTCAAAGTTTGCAGGAGCACTCAATGTTTGAACAAGCTACAGACCTTGTTTTGGATGCATGTGATCTTCTTCCACACCTGTACAGGCTTTATCTCAGCATCAGCACACGTATTTTTTGTCCAGATTGTTTTGACCCGGTACAATGATGACGCACTACTTCCATGCTATGCCCTCTAAGTCCTACCTCCGTCGTCTGGAAAGTCACTCATTCTCACCATGCCCAGGGATGTGTGACTTCTGCCCTGGCAGTAAGGTTGTTCTTTCACCAGTAGAAAGGGGACAGCCTTGTGTGAGCAGCCAGCTGGAGCAGAAAGGCTGGAGAATTAACAATCAGAATCGCTGGGTTTGCCAGCAGCTATTTAGATTAGATTAGAAAAGGTGTTAGGAGAGATTAGCTGGGGATGGGCTTGGAGATAGTGATAGGGGCCAGTGGGGACATTAGAGGGCACCCAGGGACAAGACTTTCTGGACACTGGCATTCTCCAGTCTCAGGGGAAAGGTTGTGTCAGGTATTGCTCAGTGCCTTGGAGGAGGAGGTGGTGACACAGCCCCAAATGACCATGCCCTGTAGCCTCTGGCTAAACATTGCTACTGCACTCCTGTCTCACACTGTAAATTGTCCCTAGAAATCAGCTGGTCAGACACCTTCAGGATCCTGAGGAAATTCACAGCAGATCTGTGAACACATAGCAATGCTGAGCACTTCCCTGGTGGACTTGTATTCTCTGGGCTTGCCCATGAATTAAGATTTACAGAATGGGCAGCTTTCTGACGACAAGGTAATTTCCATCTGGATGTCCAACAGGAGATCATTACCTTCCACAGTGGCTTTGTCTTTATCAAACAAGATGATCTTCACTATGAACATTGCCTGACTTGTAATCCTCTCCCTTAGCCCCTGTTCCATGTTGTTGGGAGTCTGCCCATGCTGCCATCCCATGGCTGCAATTCTGCCACATCTCTAACTTCATCTGGCCAAAACTATTTTTCTTTCCTCTGCTGTTCTTCCGTCTCTCACCTGGAGTTGTTGTAAATGACCTTGGAGAGGAGACACACCTGGCTTGTTTTTCTTGGTCCTTGTAGACAAATGGCTGTTGAAAAGAGTTCTCCACTTTTTTATACTTTCCTCAAGGTAATATTCATATACTTCTTGGTCCTGGATCCTCTCTGCACATGTTCTCCTCCTGAGATCTTCACAACACCCCCAACAATTACAGTAACCAGATCTACCACAGGGTGGGACAGGAGACTTGTGAGTTTGCACTTTTCCATGCTGGTGTCTGTAATAGTTCAGGAGGCTTAATCCTTGCTCTGCATAATACACTCATGTCTCTAAATCCACCTTTTCTCTAGTAATGTGGAGGAGTGTTGTGGTGTGTTCTTCATCAGCAAAGGAGGAAAAGGTAGTCCTCAAATCGAGAGGCCAAGGTCAGCCAAGGTGGGAGAGGAATGCCTTTAGGTTGCATGGTCTGCATAAAGATGCCTCACAACAGGCCCGCTTGGAAAATAAGGCTCAACAGACTGGGAAGTAAAATGCTTTCACAAATTCAGAAAATTGGAAATGTAGACAGTAATTTTTAACAGCTTTGGCTCTGCCCTGAACGTACAATGAATATAAATTCCAAGTGGACAAAGGTGATAACAGGAAAAATGAAGGACATGGCATAAACTGCATTTGCTCTTTCAAAAAATGCAGATGCTGCAGTGAGCATCCAAAGGAGTGTGAGTCACTTTGTTCAAGCATCTTCCCAAAACGAGGGGGCACACAGAAGCCAACAGCTCTGAAGCATCACTAGCTCTTGAGGGAATGCAGCCCAACCACAGCAGCTTGGTATCTCCACTCCTGCACATCTGATTTTTGGACAAAAAGTTGATTTCATAGAGATAAAAAACAATAAATCAAAACCCGTAACCAAATCAAGAAGGAAAAAAAAGCCAAAGCCCAAATGAAACAAACATATAGCTATACAAAATGAAAAAACTTTTTTCTATGGGGCATCTGGGCTGCTTGCTTCTAAACAACCACAGCACTTATAAGGATAGGTTCAGAAGGGGAAAAAATTATTTGGGACAGTGAAGATTAAGTCTTCAAAGCAATAGAAGAACAAAGCTTGAAAACACAGTAAAATTTGCACATTTTTATTGGACTGTTGTTTTACAACTCTAAATAATTTCTAGTTTCATTGACAGCACAAGAGGTTCCGGGCTTGCTTTGACTCCCGTTACGCTTTACCATGGTTTCCCGGAGGTGCTGCCGGGCCGGGCCGGGGAGCGGCGCTGCCAACGCGGGCGGGCGCGGTGACACCGCGCCTGCG
>VZSU01000776.1:0-10322 GCA_013398715.1 Nesospiza acunhae
ATCTTATCCCGCGTTTCTGGGACATGGATCAACTCCCTCTTCCTCCAGCCCGAAATTCCAAAGGCTCCTTGCTCCCCCCAAAAAAAAGCCACCGGGAGATGCCAGGACACGGTTGCGGCATCCCCCAAGTTGTGTGAGCCGTCAACAGGATCTTATCCCAAAAATCCCTGGCAGGAACCCCCCGGGATCCCAAAAAACCTCACCGGGACCTTAAGGATCCAAAAAAGACCCAAGGGATCCCCGGGATCCCAAAAAAAAAAACCCATGGCAGGACCTCCAGGATCCCAAAAAACCTCACCGGGACCCTCGGAAACCCAAAAAAGTCATCAGGACCTTCAGGATCCTAAAAAAACCCCATCAGGACCCTTGAGATCCCAAAAAAAGCCTTAGCAGGACCATCAAGAGACAAAAAAAACCCCAAAAGGACCCTCAGATTCCCAAAAAAATTCATCAGGACCCTCAGGATACCAAAAAACCCCAAAAGAACTCTCAGGATCCCCAAAAACCCCCTGAGGACCCTCAGGATCCCCAAAAAGTCCATGAGGATCCTCGGGATCCCAAAAACCCCCAAAAGGACCTTCAGAATCCAAAAAAAAACCTCACGAGGACCTTCGGAATCCAAAAAAAACCCCCCAAAAACCCAAAAGGACCTTTGGAATTCCAAAGAATTCATCAGGACCTTCAGAATCTCAAAAAAAAAAAGTCCACCAGGACCTACCGGATCCCCCAAAAACCCCATCAGGACCCTTGGGATCCCAAAAAACCTCAGGAGGATCCTCAGGATCCCAAAAAGACCCCGAAAGGACACTCAGAATACCAAAAAAAAAAAAAAACCAAAACCAAAAGGACCTTCAGGAACCCAAAAACAGCGTCCTGGTATAACCCCAAATGGATCCCCCAAAAAACACCAAAAGGACCTTCAGAACCCCCAAAGAACCCCCAAAGAACCCTCAGGACCCCCCAGACGCCCCCACGAGGACCCCCCTGGTGGGTACCGGCTTCGCTGAGGAACTTCTCGCGGTTCTCGGCGCTGCAGTCCTTCTTGCAGGTCTTCACGGCCACGGCCACACGCTGCCCTTCCTGCCGGGACAGCGGGGACGTGGGAATGGGACGCGCCGGGATTCGGGGTTATTCGGGATTATTTGGGATTCGGGGTTTGGGGTTTGGGGTTTGGGATCAGGGGTTTGGGATTTGGGGTTTGGGGTTTGGGATTTGGGATTCGGGGTTTGGGATCAGGGATTTGGGACTTTTGGGGTTTGGGATCAGGGATTTGGGATTTGGGATCAGGGATTTGGGGTTTGGGATCAGGGATTTGGGGTTTGGGGTTTGGGACTTTTGCAGTTTAGAATGAGGGATTTGGGGTTTGGGACTTTTGGGGTTTGGGATTTAGAATGAGGGATTGGGATTTGGGATCAGGGGTTTGGGGTTTGCAGTTCGGGATCAGGGATTTGGGGTTCAGAACTTTTGGGGATTTGGGGATTTGGGGTTTGTTGGGGTGTGGGATTCAGGATTTGGGGTTTGGGATTTGGGATTATTCGGGATTTGGGATTATTCGGGATTCGGGATTTGGGGTTTGGGATTTGGGATTCGGGATTTGGGATTCGGGGTTTGGGATTCAGGATTCAGGATTTCGCATTTGGGGTTCAGGATTTGGGATTACTTGGGATTCGGGGTTTTTGGTTTGGGATTTGGGGTTTGGGATTTGGGGTTTGGGATTTGGGATTCGGGATTTGGGATTCGGGATTATTTGGGATTTGGGATTCGGGATTATTTGGGATTTGGGATTCGGAGTTTGGGATTGGGGTTTGGGGTTTGGGGTTTGGGATTTGGGATTCGGGATTTGGGATTCAGGATTATTTGGGATTCGGGATTTAGGATTATTTGGGTTTTGGGATTCAGGATTGGGGATTTGGGGTTTGGAGTTTGGGGTTTGGGATTCGGGATTTAGGATTTGGGATTCGGGATTCAGGATTATTTGGGATTTGGGATTCAGGATTTGGGATTCGGGATTTGGGATTATTTGGAATTTGGGATTTGGGAAGGGAAGGGCGGGAGGATCTCACGGGCGTGCTGTAGGTGCCCTCGTAGACCTCTCCGAAGAAGCCCTCGCCGAGGATGCGGCCCAGCTCCACGGCGTCCCGGCAGATCCCAAAGTGCTGGACTGCAACCGGGACCGGCGTGAGGAGATCCCGGAGGGCGTTCCGTGGGGAGATCCACCCGGGAGATCCACCCGAAGTGGCAACCCAGGAGATCCACCCGGGAGATCCACCCAGAATGAGCACCCAGGAGATCCTCCCAGGAGATCCACCAGGAATGAGCACCCAGGATGAGCACCCAGGAGATCCACCAGGAATGACAACCCAGGAGATCCACCCGGGAATGAGCACCCAGGAGATGCACATGGAATGAGTGCCTGGGAGATCCACCCAGAGTGAGCACCCAGGAGATCCACCCGGGAGATCCACCCAGAATGAGCACCTGGGAGATCCACCCGGAATGAGCACCCAGAGACCCACCCGGGAGATTCACCCAGAATGAGCACCCAGGAGATCCACCAGGAATGACAACCCAGGAGATCCACCCGGAATGACAACCCAGGAGATCCACCCAGGAGATCCACCCAGAATGAGCATCCAGGAGATCCACCCAGAATGAGCACCCAGAATGAGCACCAAGGAGATCCACCCGGGAATGAGCACCCAGGAGATGCACATGGAATGAGTGCCCGGGAGATCCACCCAGAGTGAGCACCCAGGAGATCCACCCGGAGTGACAACCCAGGAGATCCACCCAGGAGATCCACCCAGAATGAGCACCCAGGAGATCCACCCAGAATAACAACCCAGGAGATCTACCCAGAGATCCACCCAGAGTGACAACCCAGGTGATCTACCCAGAACGACAACCCAGGAGATCCAGCCGGAATGAGCACCCAGGAGATGCACCCGGAATGAGTGCCCGGGAGATCCACCCAGAGTGAGCACCCAGGTGATCTACCCGGAACGACAACCCAGGAGATCCAGCCAGAATGAGCACCCAGGAGATCCAGCCAGAATGAGCACCCAGAAGGTCCACCTGGGAATGAGCACCCAGGAGATCCACCCACGAGATCCACTCAGAATGACAACCCAGGAGATCCACCCAGAGATCCACCCGGAATGAGCACCTGGAGATCCACCCGGAAATGACAACCCAGGAGATCCACCCAGAATGACAACCCAGGAGATCCACCAGGAATGAGCACCTGGAGATCCACCCAGAATGACAACCCAGGAGATGTCCATGGCTGCTGAGCCTCTCAGGCCATGAGGATCCACGAGGATCCGTGAGGAGCCACGGATTCTCCCATCTCCAAAATTCCCACATCATCCATGGATCCTCCCATCTCCATCCATGAGGATCCATGAGGATCCTGCTCTCTCCATCCATGAGGATCCATGGATCCTGCCCTCTCCACCCATGAGGATCCAGGGATCCTGCCCTCACCATCCATGAAGATCCATGAGGATCCATGAGGATCCATGCGTTTTCATGGATCCTCCCATCTCCATCCATGAAGATCCATGAGGATCTGTGAGGATCCATGGATCCCCTCTCCATCCATGAGGATCCAGGGACCCTGCCCTCTCCATCCATTAAGATCCATGAGGATCCATGAGGTTTCATGGATCCTCCCATCTCCATCCATGAGGATCTGTGAGGATCCATGGATCCTTCCATGAGGATCCATGAAGATCCACGGATCCTCCCATCTCCATCCATGAGGATCCATGAGGATCTGTGATGATCCATGGATCCTGCCCTCTCCATCCATGAAGATCCATGAGGATCCATGAGGATCCATGAGGAGCCGTGACAATCCATCTCCATCCATGAGGATCTGTGAGGATCCATGGATCCTTCCGTGAGGATCCATGAAGATCCACGGATCCTCCCATCTCCATCCATGAGGATCCACGAGGATCTGTGATGATCCATGGATCCTGCCCTCTCCATCCATGAGGATCCATGAGGATCCATGGGGAGCCGTGACAATCCATCTCCATCCATGAGGATCTGTGAGGATCCATGGATTGGATCCTGCCCTCTCCATCCATGAGGATCCATGGATTCTGCCCTCTCCATCATTCCCACAAGGATCCATGGATCCTGCTCTGTCCATCCGTGTGGGTCCATGGATCCTCCCATCTCCATCCATGAGGATCCATGAGGATCCATGAGCATCCATGAGGAGCCATGACAATCCATGGATGCTGCCCTCTCCATCCATGAGGATCCATGAAGATCCATGGATCCTCCCATCTCCAAAATTCCCACGTGGATCCATGGATCCTCCCATCTCCAAAATTCCCACGTGGATCCATGGATCATCTCATCTCCATCTATGAAGATCCACGGACCCTGCCCTCTCCATCCATGAGGACCCCCGGATTCTGCTCTCTCCACCCCGAAAATCCACGAGGATCCTGCTCTCTCCACCATCCCAAGGCTCCATGGATCCCGCCCCACGCCTCATCCCAGCTCCCCCAGCACCTTCCGAGAGCTTTGGTGAGGCTGGGACGGGAATTTTGGGTTGGGCAGGAGGAACTGGGACACCTCAGCCGCAGAATTCCCGCGGGAATCACCTACTTCCAGATCTCGGCCTCGAGGACTCATCCAGGATTTCCGCGTAAATTTCGGAATCTGGGGGGGGAAAAAAAAACGGGACACGGGAATGGGATCGGGAAGTTTGGTGGGCGTGGGAGGTCTTCCAGCACCTCCAGAGGGTCTGGTGCTCCCTCGGGATGCTCGGATGCATCCCAGCCCTCTGGAGAAGAGCTGGGGGTGTCCGGCGTTCCCAAATCCCACACGGAATGTGTCCCAAACCGGGACGGTGGGAACGGGGACGGGGCCGGACTCACCGCCGCTGACGCTGTGGGAAAGCGTGGAGAGCCTCTCGCCGAGATTCCTGAGGGTGGGAAGAGGGTCAGGGAGCGGCATGGGGCATGGGGGACGGGACCCCGACCCCGCGCCGGGGACGGGAATCCCGGGAATAGGGTTGGGATCACTCACGGGGCCGGGATCTGTGGGAGGCTGATCCTCTTCTCGCGGTCTGCAGGGAGGATGGGGAAAGGTCCCATCCCATCCACATCCCATTCCCATCCCAATCCCATCCCATCCCATTCCCATCCCAATCCCAATCCCATCCCATCCACATCCCATTCCCATCCCATCCCCTCCCAGTCTCATTCTCGTCCCAATCTCATCCCCATCCCAATCCCATCCCATCCTGTCCCGTCCCGTCCCATCCCATTCCAATCCCATCCCATCCCATCCCATGGATCCCATCCCATCCCACGGATCCCATCCCATCCCACCCCATCCCATTAACTCCGTCCCATTCCATTCCCTGGATCCCATCCCATCCTATTATCCTATCCCATCCCCTGGATCCCATCCGATCCCATCCCCTGGATCCCATCCCATCCCATCCCATTATCCCATTATCCCATTCTCCCATCCCATTATCCCATTATCCCAATCCCATTCCCATCCCATCCCACCCCACCCCATCCCATCCCATCCCATCCCATCCCATCCCATCCCATCCCAGCCTCCTTTGGCTTTTCCAAGCTGGCTGGTCTTAATTTCTCCAGGCACTTCCTGCAGGACCACAGTGCTGGGTGCTGCATCCCATCCCAATCCTGTCCCAATCCCATGGATCCCATCCCCTGGATCCCATCCCATCCTCTTATCCCATCCCCTTATCCCATCCCATAATCCCATCCCAATCCCAACCCATTGATCCCATCCCATCCCATGATCTGATCCCATGATCGCATCGCATTCCATTATCCCATCCCATGGATCCCATCCCATCCCACGATCCCATGATCCCATAATGCCATAATCCCATTATCCCACCCCAATCCCATGATCCCACCCCTCTGGCATTCCCACCTTTCCCAGGGAAGGCGATGAGCGAGGTCTCCGTTCCCCCCTGCAGCCGGCAGTACCCGTCGATGAGGTCGGCCATGTTCTCGGCCTCGGCCAGCGAAGACGTCCGGATCGACAGTGACTGGGAATGCCGGGATGGGCACGGATGGGATCGGGGTCACCCCTTCTGCCCCATCCCATCCCGGCATCCCATGGGATTGGGGTCGCCCCTTCTGCCCCATCCCATCCCGGCATCCCATGGGATCGGGGTCACCCCTTCTGCCCCATCCCATCCCGGCATCCCATGGGATTGGGGTCACCCCTTCTGTCCGATCCCATCCCGGCATCCCACGGATCGGGGTCACCCCTTCCGTCCGATCCCATCCCGGCATCCCATGGGATTGGGGTCACCCCTTCTGTCCGATCCCATCCCGGCATCCCACGGATTGGGGTCACCCCTTCTGTCCGATCCCATCCCGGCATCCCATGGGATTGGGGTCACCCCTTCTGTCCGATCCCATCCCGGCATCCCATGGATCGGAGTCACCCCTTCTGTCTGATCCCATCCCACCATCCCACGGATCAGGGTCACCCCTTCTGCCCCATCCCATCCTGGCATCCCATGGGATCGGGGTCACCCCTTCTGCCCGATTCCATCCCGGCATCCCATGGGATCGGGGTCACCCCTTCTGCCCGATCCCATCCCGGCATCCCATGGGATCGGGGTCACCCCTTCTGCCCGATCCCATCCCGATGGGATCGGGGTCACCCCTTCTGCCCGATCCTGTCCCACCATCCCATGGGATCGGGGTCACCCCTTCTGTCCGATCCCATCCCGGCATCCCATGGATCGGGGTCACCCCTTCTGTCTGATCCCATCCTGGAATCCCATGGGATCGGGGTCACCCCTTCTGTCCGATCCCAGTTTTCCATAACCGCCCTTCTAAGGATTCCAACACACCCAGGATGGCACTCAAGATATAGGATGTGGGATGTGGGATATGGGATGTGGGATATGGGATATGGGATGTGGGATATGGGGGATATGGGATATTGGATATGGGATATGGGATATGGAACAGGGGATATGGGATATAGGATGTGGGATATGGGATGTGGGATATGGGATATGGGATAGGGGATAAAGGATATGGGATGTGGGATATGGGGGATATGGGATATGGGATGTGGGATAAGGGACAGGGAATGTGGGATGTGGCATTCCCAGGAATTCTCCCCCAGCTCCTCACCTGGGGGGTCCCGCCCAGCCCCAGCTGCAGCAGGGCCTGCCCGTCCTCCACGGTGGAGCAGCGGATGGATTTGATATCCCGGAATTCCGCCAGGCAGGTGGGCTGGGAAGGGGCGAATTCATCGGGAATTCCATCCACGGGAGGTTTCACCCCCGACCCCGAGGGGGCATTTCCCAATTCCCAGTCTGGAATTCCCACCTTGGTGTCCTTGCTGGTCACCTGGCTGATGCCCTTGGGGCCGATCACCAGGTCCACGGTGATGTTCCATCCTTGCTGGGGGCAGCAGGAGCAGGGATGGGGATTTGGGATGAGGGGCATTCCCAAGGGTCAGGTCCCATCCCAATCCATCGCCATAAAATCCCAACCCCGTCCTCAGCCCAACTCCAGCTCGCTCCACCCATTCCATCGCCATCTGCCATGTCCGTTCCAAGTGTGTCCCATCCCATCCCATCCCATCCCATCCCGTATCCCATCCCGCCTGACTCCACCCCACCACACCCCATATCCCATATCCCCTGTCCCACATCCCATATCCCATATCCTCCATATCCCCTATCCCCTGTCCATATCCCACATTCCCATATCCCATATCCCATATCCCATATCCTAAATCCCAGATCCCATATCCCACCTGATATCCCATATCCCATATCCCACATTGCATATCCCATATCCCACATCCCATATCCCATATCCCATATCCCCTATCCCATATCCCACATCCCATATCCCATATCCCATATCCCCAATTCCCATATCCCATATCCCATATCCCATATCCCATATCCCCTATCCCCATATCCCATATCCCATATCCCCTATCCCCTATCCCGCTCCATGGATACCCCATCCCCTATCCCATATCCCATATCCCATATCCCATATCCCATATCCCATATTATCCCATATCCCACCTGATGTCCCATATCCCATATCGCATATCCCATATCCCGTCATCCCCTATCCCCTATCTCCTATCCCAAATCCCAAATCCCATATCCCATATCCCCTATCCCATATCCCATATCCCACATCCCCTATCCCCTATCCCCTATCCCCTATCCCATATCCCATATCCCCTATCCCATATCCCATATCCCATATCCCCTATCCCCAATTCCCATATCCCCCATATCCCATATCCCATCTGCCCCATTCCCGTGTCCCGTTCCCGGCTGGGCGCTCACGACGAGCTGGCAGCGGAAGCTCTCCTGGTCGATGGGGGCGAAGGCGGCCAGGGTGTGCAGGAATTTCAGGATGCACTCCTCCTCCCGCAGCAGCGCGTACTGCTGGAACGTCTGCTGGATCATCTTCCGCAGCTGCCGCGGCTGGCGGGACACCACCGGCACACGGGGTCGGGAACGGCAACGCCGGCATTGGGTGGGATTTGGGAGCGGGGCATTGGATTTGGGAACGGCAGGATGGGCGCGGTGTTGGGTTTGGGAACGGCAGGACCAGGGTGGGATGGTGTACGGGAATGCCGGGATCGGGGCCGTATTGGATATGGGAATGGGGCGTTGGATACAGGAACACCGGGGTGGGGGTGGTCTGGGATACAAGAACAGCAGGATGGACACGGTGTTGGATATGGGAACAGTGGGATGGACGTGATGTTGGGTTTGGGAACACTGGGATGGAGGCGGTGTTGGATACAGGAATGGGGCATTGGATTTGGGAACAGTGGGACGGACACGGTGTTGGGTTTGGGAATGGGGCATTGGATTTGGGAACGGTGGGATGGACGCAGTGTTGGGTTTGGGAATGCTGGGATGGAGGCGGTGTGGGGTATGGGAACGCCAGGATGGGGGTGATGTAGGATATGGGAAAGGGGCATTGGATTTGGGAATGGCAGGATGGACATGGTGTTGGGTTAGGGAACACCAGGATGGGGACGGGGTAGGACATGGGAATATGGGAATGGGGCATTGGATTTGGGAACGGTGGGATGGACACTGTGTTTGGTTTGGGAACACTGGGACTGGGGTGCTGTGGGGTACAGGAATCGGGAATGCCAGGATGGGGATGGGATGGGGTACGAGAACACCGGGATCGGGGCAGTGTAGGATATGGGAATGGGGCATTGGATTTGGGAATGGTGGGATGGAAGCGGTGTGGGATACAGGAACGGCAGGATGGACATGGTGTGGGACGGGAACGGTGGGATGGACATGGTGTGGGATACAGGAACACCAGGATGGACATGGTGTGGGACGGGAATGGTGGGATGGACATGGTGTGGGATACAGGAACACCAGGATGGACATGGTGTGGGACGGGAATGGTGGGATGGACATGGTGTGGGATACAGGAACACCAGGATGGACATGGTGTGGGACGGGAATGGTGGGATGGACATGGTGTGGGATACAGGAACACCAGGATGGGGGTGGTGTGGGATATGAGATTAGCGGGATGGACACGGTGTTGGATATGGAAACGGGGCATTGGATATGGGAATGGCGGGATGGACACAGTGTTGAGTTTGGGAACACCGGGACAGAGGAGGTGTTGTGTACGGGAACAGGGTGTTGGATTTGGGAACGGCAGGATGGACACGGTGTTGGGTTTGGAAACGCCGGGATCAGGACGGATTAGGGTATGGGAACACCGGGATGGGGACGGGGTGGGATATGGGAAGAGGGCGTGGGATACGGGAACAGTGGGATGGACATGGTGTTGGGTTTGGGAACGCTGGGATTGGGGTGCTGTGGGGTATGGGAATGCCGGCATAGGGGTGGTGTGGGATATGGGAACGGGGCGTTGGATATGGGAACAGCGGGATGGACACAGTGCTGGGTTTGGGAACGCCGGGATGGGGGCAGTGTGGGGTACGGGAACAGCAGGATGGACACGGTGTCCAACATGGGAACACCGGGATGGGGATGGTAGCGGATACAGGAACACCGGGATGGATGCAGCATCGGGTACGGAAAGAGGGGGATGGGGGGAGTGTGGGGTATGGGAATGCTGGAATGGGGGTGGTGTGGGGTACAGGAACAGCAGGATGGGAACAGGGCGTTGGATATGGGAACAGTGGGATGGACATGGCACTGGGTATGGAAACACCGGGATGGACATGGTATAGGATACGGGAACAGGGAGATGGGAACAGTGTGGGATACGGAAAGATTGGGAATGGGGCAGAGTGGGATACGG
>VZSU01000776.1:21196-46605 GCA_013398715.1 Nesospiza acunhae
CCTTGGGGGAAAAAGAGAGGGATCCGGCGAGCGGGGATTCCGTGGGATCGCAGGATGGTTTGTGTGGGAAGGGAAGGAGATTACATCGCATCCCGGTCCAGCCCCACCATGGCAGCGTGATCCAAGGTTTCCTTGGACACTGCCAGAGATCTTCTGGGAACCCCAGCCCAACCGTGGAATTCCTTCCCGAGGTGCCAAAATCCCCAAATCCCCAAATCCCGACCCTCTGGCCGTGGTGGGAGCCGTTCCCTGTCCTGCCATTCCAGGCCCTTTTCCCAAATCCCTCTCCTGGGTTGGATCCAGCCCCATCCCGACTCCTCCTTGAGAAGGAATTTCGGGATCCTGGGGCTCCGCTGGGAATTGGGGACTCCAGGAAGGGTCTCCCTGCCCTGTTCCATCCCCGAATCCCATCAAAATCCCTCAGGATGGATCCTGAGTGTCCTCGATCCCAGAATCCCGGAATGGTTTGGGATGGGATCCATGGACCTTCAATCCCACAATCCCAGGGACACTTCCCACCATCCCAGGGTGCTCCAAATCCGCCCTTGGACACTGCCAGGGATTCTCTGGGAATCCCAGCCCAGCCAGGAATTCCTCCCCAAGATCCCACCATCCCAAGCTCCCCTTTCCCACTGGAAGCCATTCCCTGGCTCCTGCCCCTCCAGCCCTTGCCCCAATCCCAGCTCTCCTGGAGCCCCTTGGGGATGGGGAAGCGGCTCCAACCAATCCAGACCAGAATTCCCAATCCCAGCCCTGAATTCCCAATCCCAGCCCTGAATTCTCAATTCCACCCCCAAAATCCCAATCCCACCCCCAAAATCCCAATCCCAGCCCCGAATTCCCAATTTCCACCCCCAATTTGCAATCCCAGCCCTAAATTCCCAATTTCCACCCCAAATTCATAATTCCAACCCCAAATTCCCAATCCCAGCCCCAAATTTCCAATTTCTGATCCAAATTCCCAGTCCCAGCCCCAAATTCACAATCTCAGCCCCAAATTTGCAATCTCGGCCCCCAATTCCCAGTCCCAGCCCCCAATTCCCAATTCCAGCCCCAAATTCCCAATCCCAGCCCCGAATTCCCAATTTCCACCCCCAATTCCCAATCCCAGCCCTAAATTGCCAATTTCCCAGCCCCAAATTCCTAATTCCAACCCCAAATTCCCAATCTCAGCCCCAAATTCCCAATTTCCACCCCCAATTCCCAATCCCAGCCCTAAATTGCCAATTTCCCAGCCCCAAATTCCTAATTCCAACCCCAAATTCCCAATCTCAGCCCCAAATTCCCAATTTCCACCCCCAATTCCCAATCCCAGCCCTAAATTGCCAATTTCCCAGCCCCAAATTCCTAATTCCAACCCCAAATTCCCAATCTCAGCCCCAAATTCCCAATTTCCACCCCCAATTCCCAATCCCAGCCCTAAATTGCCAATTTCCCAGCCCAATTCCCAATCCCAGCCCCGAACTCCCCAAATTCCCAGCCCGGATTCCCGCCCTTTCCCACGTACCCGTATCTCGGTGGCCACGGAGCACTTGACCAGCTTGAAGTTCTTGCCCAGGTTGAAGCTGTTGCTGTAGAAGCAAACCTTGAGGATGCGCGTCTCCTCCTCCTCGTCCTCCTCCCGATCCCGGGGATCCCGGGGATCCCGGTGATCCCGGGGATCCCGATCCGGCGCGTCCGTGGCCTCCAGGGTGCCGGGGAGGCTGCGGGAGGAGCTGCTGCGGGGCCGTCCCAGGGCGTCGGGCAGGGTGGACATCCTCAGGAGACCCTCGGGGGCGTCAGGGGAGGAACATCGCTTCCCTGCAGGAACGGCGACGGAGCGGGGTTGGGAGAGGGAGGAGGAGTGGGAAAAGGGGGGAAAAGGGGGAAAAGGGGGGAAAGGGGAAAAAGGGGGGAAAGGTGAAAAAAGGGGAAAAAAGGGAAAAAAGAGGAAAAAAGGGGGGGAAAGGGAAAAAAGGGAAAATAGGGAAAAAGGAAAAAAAGGGAAAAAAGAGAAAAAAGGAAAAAAAAAGGAAAATGAAAAAAAGGGGAAAAACGGAAAAAGGGAAAAGGGGGGAAAAAGGGAAATGGGGAAAAGGAAGGGGAAAGGAAGGGGAAAGGAGAAAGGGAAATTGGAAGGGAAAAAAGGGGGAAGGGGAAGGGGGAAAGGGGAAAAGGGGGAAAAGGGGAAAAAGGGGAAAAGGGAAATGGGGGAAAAAGGGGAAAAGGAGGAAAAGGAAGGGGGAAAAGGAGAAAGGGCAATGGGAAGGGGAAAAGGGAAAAAAGGGAAAATGAGGAAAGGGGGAAGGGAAAAGGGGAAAAAGGGGAAAAAGGGGAAAAAGGGGAAAAAGGGGAAAAGGGGGAAGGGGAAAAGGGGGAAAAGGGGAAAATGGGGAAAAGGAGGAAAAGGAAGGGGGAAAAGGAGAAAGGGAAATGGGAAGGGGGAAAAGGGAAAAAAGGGAAAAAGGGGAAAAGGGGAAAAGGAGGAAAGGGGGAAAGGGGAAAATGGGGAAAAAGGGGAAAATGGAAATAAGAAAGGGGGTCAGGGGAAAAGGGAAATGGGAAAGGGAAATGGAAATGGGGACAAGTGAAGGGAGAAAAGGGAAAGGGGGAAAAGGGAAATGGAGAAAAGGGAAAGGGACAATGGAAGGGGAAAAGGGGAAAAAGGGGGAAAAGGAGAAAAGGGGGAAAAAGGAGAAAAGGGGGAAGGGAAAAGGGGGAAAAGGAGAAAAGGGGGAAAAAGGAGAAAAGGGGGAAGGGAAAAGGGGGAAAAGGAGAAAAGGGGGAAAGGGGGAGAAAGGGAAAGTGACAAATTATGTCCCCACCGTGCCCAGAGCAATGCCTGTGTCTCCTTGACACCTCCAGAGCCACTTGCATGTCCCCAACACCTCCACATCGACCCCTCCGTGTCCTTGTCACCTCCAGAGGGACATTTCCGTGTCCCCAACACCCCTTCAGGAACACCTCCATGTCCCTGTCACCTCCAGAGCCATCTCCATGTCCCCAACACCTCTTCAGGAACACCTCCATGTCCCTGTCACCTCCAAACTAACACCCATGTCCTTGTCCCCTCCATGGTGACATCTCCATGTCCTTGTCACCCCCAGGAGAACACGCCTGCGTCCCCAGCACGTTCAGAGCAAAGCCTTTGTGTCCCTGTCACGTCCATGGCGACATCTTTGTGTCCCTGTCACCTCCATGGCGACATCTTCGTGTTCTTGTCACCTCCATGGTGATATCTCCGTGTCCCTGTCACCTCCAGAGCTCTCTCTTTGTCCTTGTCACTGGCGCAGAAAAATTGGTGCCCCCAATATCCCCTCCAGAGCAACACCTGCGTGTCCTTGTCACCTCCAGAAACTCTCTGTCACCTCCAGAGCAACACCTCTGTGTCCCTGTCACCTCCAGAACCTCCTGTCCCTGTCACCTCCAGAGCAACAGCTGTGTCCTTGTCACCTCCAGAAACTCTCTGTCACCTCCAGAGCAACACCTCTGTGTCCTTGTCACCCCCAGAACCTCCATGTCCCTGTCACCTCCAGAGCAACACCTCTGTGTCCTCATCACCTCCAGAGCAACACCTCTGTGTCCTCGTCACCTCCAGAGCAACACCTCTGTGTCCTTGTCACCTCTGAACCAGGACCCATGTCCTTGTCACGTCCAGAACCTCCGTGTCCCTGTCACCTCCAGAGCAACAGCTGTGTCCTTGTCACCTCCAGAAACTCTCTGTCACCTCCAGAGCAACACCTCTGTGTCCTTGTCACCCCCAGAACCTCCATGTCCCTGTCACCTCCAGAGCAACAGCTGCGTCATTGCCACCTCCAGAAACTCTGTCACCTCCAGAGCAACACCTCTGTGTCCTTGTCACCTCTG
Source organism: Nesospiza acunhae (assembly GCA_013398715.1). Taxonomy (NCBI): domain Eukaryota; kingdom Metazoa; phylum Chordata; class Aves; order Passeriformes; family Thraupidae; genus Nesospiza; species Nesospiza acunhae. The sequence goes on from VZSU01000776.1 coordinate 25,043, forward strand.
AACCAGCACCCATGTCCTTGTCACCTCCAGAACCTCTCTGTCTTTGTCACCTCCAGAGCAACACCTCCATGTCCCTGTCACCTCCAGAACCTCCTGTCCCTGTCACCTCCAGAGCAACACCTCAGTGTCCCTGTCACCTCCAGAACCTCCGTGTCCCTGTCACCTCCAGAGCAACCCCTCTGTGCCCTTGCCACCTCCAGAGCCCCTCGGTGTCTCCAGCACTTCCAGAAGAACAACTCCATGTCCCTGTCACCTCCAGAGCAACAGCTGCGTCATTGCCACCTCCAGAAACTCTGTCACTTCCAAAACAACACCTCTGTGTCCTTGTCACCTCCAGAACCTCTTTGTCACCTCCAGAGCAACACCTCTGTGTCTTTGTCACCTCTGAACCAGCACCCATGTCCCTGTCACCTCCAGAACCTCTCTGTCTTTGTCACCTCCAGAGCCTCCATGTCCCTGTCACCTCCAGAGCAACAGCTGTGTCACTGCCACCTCCAGTGTCACCTCCATGTCCCTGTCACCTCCACAGTGACACCCCCAAGTCCTTGTCACTTCCACGGTGACACCTCCATGTCCCTGTCACCTGCACAGTGACACCTGCATGTCCTTGTCACCTCCACGGTGACCTTCATGTCCCTGTCACCTCCACAGTGATGACGCTTCCATGCCCCTGTCACCTCCAGAGTGACACCTCAATGTCCCTGCCACCTCTGCAGTGACACCTGCATGTCCCTGTCACTTCCACGGTGACACCTGCATGTCCCTGTCACCTCCAGAGTGACGCCTCCCTGTCCCTGTCACCTCCAAAGTGATGACATTTCCATGTCCCTGCCACCTCTGCAGTGACACCTGCATGTCCCTGTCACTTCCACGGTGACACCTGCATGTCCCTGTCACCTCCAGAGTGACGCCTCCCTGTCCCTGTCACCTCCAAAGTGATGACATTTCCATGTCCCTGCCACCTCTGCAGTGACACCTGCATGTCCCTGTCACTTCCACGGTGACACCTGCATGTCCCTGTCACCTCCAGAGTGACGCCTCCCTGTCCCTGTCACCTCCAAAGTGATGACATTTCAATGTCCCTGTCACCTCCACAGTGACACCTCCCTGTCCCTGTCACCTCCACGGTGACACCTCCCTGTCCCTGTCACCTGCACAGTGACACCTGCATGTCCCTGTCACTTCCAGGGTGACACCTCAATGTCCCTGTCACCTGCACAGTGACACCTCTGTGTCCCTGTCACATCCAGGGTGACACCTCCCCGTCCCTGTCACCTCCACAGTGACACCTCCCTGTCTCTGTCACCTCCAAAGTGATGACACTTCCATGTCCCTGCCACCTCTGCAGTGACACTTCCATGTCCCTGTCACCTCCATGGTGACACCTCCCTGTCACCTCCACAGAGACACCTGCATGTCCCTGTCACCTGCACAGGGACACTTCCCTGTCCCTGTCACCTCCACAGAGACACCTGCATGTCCCTGTCACCTCCACGGTGACACCTCCCTGTCCCTGTCACCTCCAAAGTGATGACGCTTCCATGTCCCTGCCACCTCTGCAGTGACACCTGCATGTCCCTGTCACTTCCAGGGTGACACCTCAATGTCCCTGTCACCTGCACAGTGATGACACCTCCCTGTCCCTGTCACTTGCACAGTGACACCTCCCTGTCCCTGTCACCTGCACAGTGACACCTCTGTGTCCCTGTCACATCCAGGGTGACACCTCCCCGTCCCTGTCACCTCCACAGTGACACCTCCCTGTCTCTGTCACCTCCAAAGTGATGACACTTCCATGTCCCTGCCACCTCTGCAGTGACACTTCCATGTCCCTGTCACCTCCATGGTGACACCTCCCTGTCACCTCCACAGAGACACCTGCATGTCCCTGTCACCTGCACAGGGACACTTCCCTGTCCCTGTCACCTCCACAGAGACACCTGCATGTCCCTGTCACCTCCATGGTGACACCTCCCTGTCATCTCCACGGTGACACCTGCATGTCCCTGTCACCTGCACAGGGACACTTCCCTGTCCCTGTCACCTCCACAGTGACACCTCAATGTCTCCCTGTCACCTCCACAGAGACACCTGCATGTCCCTGTCACCTCCACCGTGACACCCCCCAGTCCCTGTCACCTCCACAGTGACACCTCAATGTCTCCCTGTCACCTCCACGGTGACACCCCCCAGTCCCTGTCACCTCCAGGGTGACCCCACCCCCCCCTTGCCTCAGACCAATTTTCTCCTTCATTTTTAGAGGGGATAAAAAAACCCCAAACCCCCCCAAATCTGCTCTAAAACGTCACCGCAACCAAAGGTGACACAGCTCCAACCTCTCCTTCCCAGAAAAAAAAAACTGGGATGAGGCTCTCAGGTGACCCCAAATTTTGGGATCCAAAGGGATCCCAAATTTTAGAGGGGATAAAAAACCCCTAAAATCCCAAATCTGCTTTAAAATTTCACCGCAACCAAACGGCTCCAATCCTCCTTTCCCAGAAAAAAACTGGGATGAGGATCTGGGGCGATCCCAAATTTTGGGATCCAAAGGGATCCCAAATCCCACAATTTGGGATTTTTAGTGGAGATAAAAAATCCCAAATCTGCTTTAAAATGTCACCACAGCCAAAGGTGACACAGCTCCAACCTTCCCTTCCCAGAAAAAAAACTGGGATCAGGATCTGGGGTGATCCCGAATTTTGGGATCCAAAGGGATCCCAAATCGGGATTTAAAAAAACCAAAATCCCAAATCTGCTTTAAAATTTCACCACAACCAAACGGCTCCAATCCTCCTTTCCCAGGAAAAACCTGGGATGAGGATCTGGGGTGATCCCAAATTTTGGGATCCAAAGGGATCCCAAATTTTAAAGGGGATGGAAAAAACCCCCTAAAATCCCAAATCTGCTTTAAAAATTCACTGCAACCAGAGGTGAAATAGCTCCAACCTTCCCTTCCCAGAGAAAAAACTGGGATGAGGATCTGTGGTGATCCCAAATTTTGGGATCCAAAGGGATTTGGGATTTTTAGAGGGGACAAAAAACCCCAAAAATCCCAAATCTGCGTTAAAATTTCACTGCAACCAGAGGTGAAACAGCTCCAAGCCTCCTTTCCCAGAAACAGAAAAACTGGGATGAGGCTCTGGGGCCATCCCGAATTTTGGGATCCAAAGGGATTTGGGATTTTTAGAGGGGACAAAAAACCCCAAAAATCCCAAATCTGCGTTAAAATTTCACTGCAACCAGAGGTGAAACAGCTCCAAGCCTCCTTTCCCAGAAACAGAAAAACTGGGATGAGGCTCTGGGGCCATCCCGAATTTTGGGATCCAAAGGGATCCCAAATCCCATGATTTGGGATTTTTAGTGGGGTCTCGCATGATCCCAAATTTTGGGATCCCTTTGGATCTCAAATCCTGCGATTTGGGATTTTTAGTGGGGATAAAAAATCCTAAATCTGCTTAAAAATGTCACCACAGCCAAAGGGCTCCAACCCTTCCCTCACAGAAATAAAAACTGGGATGACGATCTGCGGTGATCCCAAATTTTGGGATCCAAAGGGATTTGGGATTTTTAGAGGGGATAAAAACCCCCAAAATTCCAAATCTGCTTCAGAATTTCACTGCAAGCAATGGGGAAACAGCTCCAAGCCTCCCTTCCCAAAAAAACCAAAAACCTGGGATGAAGATCTCAGGTGACCCCAAATTTTGGGGATCCAAAGGGATTTGGGATTAGGGATTTTTAGAGGCGATAAAAAAACCCCAAAAATCCCAAATCTGCGTTAAAAATTTATCCCAACCAAAGGTGAAACAGCTCCAAGCCTCCTTTCCCAGAAACACAAAAACTGGGATGAGGCTCTGGGGCCATCCCGAATTTTGGGATCCAAAGGGATCCCAAATCCCACAATTTGGGATTTTTAGTGGAGATAAAAAATCCCAAATCTGCTTTAAAATGTCACCACAGCCAAAGGTGACACAGCTCCAACCTTCCCTTCCCAGAAAAAAAACTGGGATCAGGATCTGGGGTGATCCCGAATTTTGGGATCCAAAGGGATCCCACGGGAGGGAGCAAAGGTGCAGAGGAGCCTCTGGAATGAGGAATTCCGCACCCGGAGGAGCCTCGGGAACAAGGAATTCTGCACCTGGAGGAGCTCGGGAATGTGGAATTCCACATCCGGAGGAGCCTCGGGAACGAGGAATTCTGCACCTGGAGGAGCCTCGGGAATGTGGAATTCCGCATCCGGAGGAGCCCCTGGAACGTGGAATTCCGCACCCGGAGGAGCCCCTGGAATGTGAAATTCCGCACCCGGAGGAGCCTCTGGAATGTGGAATTCCGCATCCGGAGGAGCCTTGGGAACGAGGCATTCTGCACCCGGAGGAACCTCAGGAACGAGGAATTCTGCACCCGGAGGAGCCTCTGGAACGTGGAATTCTGCACCTGGAGGAGCCTCTGGAACGTGGAATTCCGCACCCGGAGGAGTTCGGGTTAATGATTAAACCGCCGGGAAGTGTCGGGAAGCGGAGAAGCTGATCTGGGAATTCTCACTGGGATCGCGCGAGGATCCAGGATTTTTTTGGAATTCGGGGATGGAAAAGGGAAGGGAGACCCTTCCTGGAGTCCCCAATTCCCAGTGAAGCCCCTGGATCCCCAAATTCCTTCCCAAGGAGGAGTCGGGATGGGGCTGGATCCAATGCCAGGCTGGGAGATCTGGGAATGTGCAGCTGGATCTGGGGAGGATCCAGGGAATCCTTGGAGCCGCTTCCCCATCCCAAAGGGGCTCCAGGAGAGCTGGGATTGGGGCAAGGGCTGGAGGGGCAGGAGCCAGGGAATGGCTTCCAGTGGGAAAGGGGAGCTTGGGATGGTGGGATCTTGGGAAGGAATTCCCGGCTGGGCTGGGATTCCCAGAGAATCCCTGGACCCCTGGCAGTGTCCCAGGAAAGGTTGGATGGGCTTGGAGCACGCCGGGATGGTGGGAGGTGTCCCTGTCCATGTGGAATGGGATGAGCTTTTCGGTTCCTCCCCACCCCAACCATCCCAGGACCCTCCCGCCCTTCTCCTGAGGGATTTTGATGGAATTTGGGGATGGAAAAGGGAAGGGAATGGACGGAATTCCCTGGGAAAGGGGAGCTTGGCATTGTGGGGTTTTGGGAAGGAATTCCCGGAATTCTCCAGGAACCCCCAAGGAACCGCAAAACATCGGGATCGGAACCATGACGTGATCCCCACCCAACTCATCCCAGGAGGGGGCAATTCCCGAGGAATTTTTGGGAATTCTGGGGATGTCTGACCAGGCTCTGGACCTCCTGGCGGAGCCACGGAATGGCTTCGAGTGCGAAAGGGGAGCTTGGGATTTTGGGATCTTGGGAAGGAATTCCTGGCTGGGCTGGGATTCCCAGAGAATCCCTGGGATGGTGGATTGGAATGGGATGGGATTGAAGGTCCATGGATCCCACCCAACCCATCCTGGAATTCTCCAGGAACCGCGATCCATCGGGGTCGGATTCATGACGTGATCCCCACCCAACCCATGCCAGGAGGGGCCGATCCCCGATGAATTTTTGGGAATTTTGGGATGCGTAACCAGGCTCTGGACCTCCTGTTTTTATGGGATTCGGGGGTGGCAAAGGGAAGGGAGACCCTTCCTGGAGTCCCCAATTCGCAGGGAATTCACTGGATCCCAAAATTCCTTCTCAAGGAGGAACCGGGATGGGGCTGGATCCAAGCCAGGAGAGGGATTTGGGACAAGGGCCTGGAATGGCTCCCGCCACGGCCAGAGGGTCGGGATTTGGGGATTTGGGATTTTGGGCTCTTGGGAAGGAATTCCCATCTGGGCTGGGATTCCCAGAGAATCCCTGGGAATATCCAAGGAAAAGCTGGGTCACCCTGGGGATCACGGAAAAATCAGAAGTGGAGCACGATGGGATTTACGCTGCCTCTCACCCCAAACCATTTTGGGATCTCCTCACTCTCTGGGGGGTTTTTATTCACCTCCGGATTTTGGGGTTTTTTACTCACCTCCGGATATCGGGGTTTTTTACTCACCTCCGGATATTGGGATTTTTATTCACCTCTGGATTTTTTGTGGTTTTTTATTCACCTCCGGGTTTTGGGGGGATTTTTATTCACCTCCGGATTTTAGTTTTTTTATTCACCTCTGGATTTGCGTTTTTTATTCACCTCCGGATTTTTTAGGGTTTTTTATTCATCTCCGGATTTTGGGATTAGATTTTGGGGTTTTTATTCATCTCCAGGTTTTGGGATGTTTATTCATCTCCGGGGTTTTTGTGTTTTTTATTCACCTCCGGGTTTTTTAGGGTTTTTTATTCACCTCCGGATTTTGGGGTTTTTTATTCACCTCCGGGTTTAAGGTTTTTATTCACCTCCGGATTTTGGGATTTTTATTCACCTCTGGATTTTTTAGGGATTTTTATTCACCTACCTCCGGATTTTTTAGGGTTTCACCTCCGGATTTTTTAGGGTTTTATATTCACCTCCGGGTTTTAGGGTTTTTTATTCACCTCCGGATTTTGGGGTTTTTTATTCACCTCCGGATTTTTTAGGGTTTTATATTCACCTCCGGGTTTTAGGGTTTTTTATTCACCTCCGGATTTTGGGGTTTTTTATTCACCTCCGGATTTTTTAGGGTTTTATATTCACCTCCGGGTTTTAGGGTTTTTTATTCACCTCCGGATTTTGGGGTTTTTTATTCACCTCCGGATTTTTTAGGGTTTTATATTCACCTCCGGGTTTTAGGGTTTTTTATTCACCTCCGGATTTTGGGGTTTTTTATTCACCTCCGGATTTTTTAGGGTTTTATATTCACCTCCGGGTTTTAGGGTTTTTTATTCACCTCCGGATTTTGGGGTTTTTTATTCACCTCCGGATTTTTTAGGGTTTTATATTCACCTCCGGGTTTTAGGGTTTTTTATTCACCTCCGGATTTTGGGGTTTTTTATTCACCTCCGGATTTTTTAGGGTTTTTTATTCATCTCCGGATTTTGGGATTTTTATTAATCTCCGGGTTTTTTGGTTTTTTTTATTCACCTCCGGTTTTGGGGTTTTTTATTCACCTCTGGATTTTGGAGTTTTTTATTCACCTCCGGATTTTTTAGGGATTTTTATTCACCTCCAGATTTTGGAGTTTTTTATTCACCTCCGGATTTTTTAGGGTTTTTTATTCACCTCCGGTTTTGGGTTTTTATTCACCTCCAGATTTTAGGATTTTTATTCACCTCCGGGTTTTTGGGGTTTTTTAATTCACCTCCGGATTTTAGGTTTTTTTTATTCACCTCTGGATTTGAGATTTTTATTCACCTCCGGATTTTAGTTTGTTTTTTTATTCACCTCTGGATTTGCGTTTTTTATTCACCTCTGGATTTTGGGATTTTTATTCATCTCCGGGTTTTGGGATTTTTATTCACCTCCGTATTTTGGGGTTTTTTATTCACCTCCGGGTTTTAGATTTTTTTTATTCACCTCCGGATTTTTTGTGGTTTTTTGTTCACCTCAGGATTTTTTAGGGATTTTTATTCACCTCCAGATTTTGGGTTTTTTTAAATTCACCTCTGGATTTGGGGTTTTTTGTTCACCTCAGGATTTTTTAGGGATTTTTATTCACCTCCAGAATTTGGCGGTTTTTATTCACCTCCGGATTTTGGGATTTTTATTCACCTCCAGAATTTGGTGTTTTTTATTCACATCCAGGTTTGGGGGTTTTTTATTCACCTCTGGATTTTTTGTGGTTTTTGTTCACCTCCGGATTTTTTAGGGATTTTTATTCACCTCCAGATTTTGGGGTTTTTTATTCACCTCCAGATTTTGGATTTTTTTATTCACCTCTGGATTTGGGATTTTTATTCACCTCCGGATTTTGGGATTTTTATTCACCTCCGGATTTTTTAGGGATTTTTATTCACCTCCAGGTTTTGGGGGTTTTATTCACCTCCGGATTTTAGGTTTTTTTAATTCACCTCCGTTTTTTGGTATTTTTTATTCATCTCCAGATTTTGGGGTTTTTTATTCACCTCCGGATTTTGGGGGTTTTATTCACCTCCGGGTTTTCTTGGGGCGGTTTTTTTAGGGTTTTTTTGTTCTTTCCCCACGGCCGGGGCCTCTCCGCAGGAAGCCACATCCTTTGCACAAGCCCGGGCGACACTCGGGCCGTGTCCCCTCCCCAGGCGGCCACAAGAGCAGCCAGGCCACTTCCCCCACCTCGTCCCTTCCCGTCCCCCCCAAAATCCGAGGCCGTCCCGATCCAAGTCAAACCTGGATGGGTTTGGGGGTCCCAGGGAATTCCAGGTGGGGACGACCCCAAATCCAGCCCCGGGAACGGGGATGAGAGCAGCTGGTTTTTAGGGAATTTTTAGGGACAGAAATTTTCCTTTTATGGGGTTTCACCCCCTCCCCCCCCCCCCCCCCCCCCACGCTCCCCCATTTTTCTCTCATTTCCGGCCCCATTCCCATGGGGGTGGCACGGGGACAGCAGGGCTGGATGTCCCCAGAGTGTCCCCAATCCCGTCCCCATGGCCGGGATGGAAAACTCCGTGGAATATCCCAAGGGGAATTCCCAGCAGCACCCTCATGGCCAGAGCTGGGGACACCGAGGGACACCAATGTCCCCTCAAACCCCGCAAGGACACGAGGGACAATCCCGCCCTTCCCACCAACCCCCCGCCATCCCCATCCGCACCTTCCCATGCCAAATTATTTCCTCCACTTTCCAGACCTGGAAAAGCGTCCCAGGTGACATCGCCACCGCCTTGTCGCCGTCCCCAAGCCTTTTGTCACCTCCCCTCCGCCTCGGGGACACATCCCCGCGCTCCCCGTGGTGACGCAACCGCGGGGACACGGAGGAAACGAACCCGAGCCACCAACGTCCCCTCCCTGCCCCCCCACCTCACCCCGTGTGTCCCTCGTGTCCCCTCGGCGCCACCCCCACCCCCCGGTGCCACCTCCTGTCACCTCCTGGCACCGGCAAAGTCCCCGCGGGGCCCGGGGCCACCTCCCCGCACCAGGAAGTCGCCACCGGTGGCTCTCGGTGAAGTTCGGTTCCGTCCCCGCCCGGTGTCGCCGAGCCCCGGGTGGCACCTGGGTGACAACTTTGAGGTGTCCCGTCCCCCCCTCCCCGCCCCACGCCCCACGCCCCGGGTTCCAAAATCCTGCTGTGACCGACGCGGGTGCGCAGAGGAGCGAGCGGCGGCACCGGGAGCCGACACCGGAACCGGCACCGGCACAGGGAACCGGCACCGGCACACGGGACCGGCACCGGCACACGGGACTGACACCGGGGCACGGGACCGGCACCTGACAGTGGCACTGGGACCAGCGGCACTGGGAGCTGACACTGGAACCGGCACCGGGACACGGGACCGGCACTGGGACACAGAACCGGGACACGGAACCGGCACCTGACAGTGGCACCCGACACTGGCACCGGGACACAGAACCGGCACCGGGACACGGGACCGGCACTGGGACAGGGAACCGGCGCCGGAACACGGAACCGGCACCAGGACATGGGACTGGCACCTGACAGTGGCACCCGGCACCGGTACCGGGACATGGAACCGACACCTGACAGTGGCACTGGGACCAGCGGAACTGGGAGTCGACAACGGAACCAGCACCGGGAGATGCGACCGGCACCGGGACACGGAACCGCCACTGGGACACAGAACCGACACCTGACAGTGGCACCCGGCACCGGCACCGGGACACGGAACTGGCACCGGGACACGGAACCAGTGCCGGGACACGGGACTGGCACCAGACAGTGGCACTGGGACCAGCGGCACTGGGAGCCGACACTGGAACCGGCACCGGCACACGGGACCGGCACCGGGACACAGAACTGGCGCTGGGACATGGGACCGGCACCTGGCAGTGGCACCCGACACCGGGACACGGAACCGGCACCGGAACACGGGACCGACACCTGACAGTGGCACTGGGACCAGTGGCAACGGGACCCGACACCGGAACCGGCACCAGGACACGGGACCGGCACCGGGACACGGGACTGGCACCTGACAGCGGCACTGGGACCAGCAGCAGGACCCGACACCAGAACCGGCAGCGGGACACGGAACCGCCACCGGGACATGGGACCGGCACCTGGCAGTGGCACCCGACACCGGCACCGGGACACGGGACTGGCACCTGCCAGTGGCACTGGGACCAGCAGCGGGACCTGACACCGGAACCGGCACCGGGACACGGAACACAGCACCCAACAGCGGCACCAGGATCCGCACCAGCACCGGGACCTGGTACCGGGACCACGACCTGGCAGCGGGACCCGGGACCGGCACCTGACAGCAGCACCCGGCTCCCAAGTGCAGCGGACACCGGAACCAGCACCAGGAGCCAGAACCCAGCACCTGACAGCGGCACCAGAACCGGGACCGGCATTGGGACCCAGCACCAGCACCGGCACCGGCACCCAACAGCAGCAGTGGGACCTGACACCGGCACCGGGACACAGAACCGACGCCAGGATCGGCATTGGGGCAGGCAGAGGGACCCAGCACCCAACACCGGAACCGGGACCAGAACACAGCAGCCACACCTGACACCGGACCCAGCACCCAACACCGGAACCGGGACCAGAACACAGCACCCACACCTGACACTGGAACCAGCACCGGGACCCAGAACCCAGCACCAGGACCTGGCTCTTGACACCCAACAGCAGCACCGGAACCGGGACCAGAACACAGCAGCCACACCTGACACCGGAACCAGCACCGGGACCCAGCACCCAACACCGGAACCAGGACCAGAACACAGCAGCCACACCTGACACTGGGACCAGCACCAGGACCCAGAACCCAGCACCTGACACCAGGACTGGGGGTGGGACCTGGCACCTGACACCGGGACTGGGCACCAGAACCGGGACCCAGAACCCTTGGACAGTGCCAGGGATCCAGGGATTCTCTGGGAATCCCAGCCCAGCCCGGAATTCCTTCCCAAGATCCCACCATCCCAAGCTCCCCTTTCCCACTGGAAGCCATTCCCTGGCTCCTGCCCCTCCAGCCCTTGCCCCAATCCCAGCTCTCCTTTCCCTCTGGAAAAGGCTCCAAGGATTCCCTGGATCCTTCCCTGATCCAGCTGCACATTCCCAGCTCTCCCAGCCTGGCACTGGATCCGGTCCCATCCCCTCCTCTCCTAAGGGATCCCAAGATTCCTTCCCATTCCAAGGAAATGCCCAAGGCAGCCGGAAACATTCCCAGGATTTCCCGGATCCCGTCGAGTTCCTGCCCATCCGACCCCCATTGTGCCTGGGGTTATTCCCCATTCCCGGCTGCTATTCCAGCTTTTCCAGAGTGGGAAAATGTCAGAGTGGGTGGGGTTGGGAGCAAAGCTGGGCAGAGACCCACATCCCAAATTCCCAAATTCCCAAAATTCCTGCATGCCACCACTTCCCTCACCCCATTTCTTCCCGATATCCCATTTTCCCTGAATCTCATTGTTTCCCACATCCCAAATTCCCAAATCCCAACTTCCCTGTATCCCATCACTTCCCAAATCCCATTTCCCCTATATCCCATCGCTTTCCACTTCCCAAATCCCACTGCTTCCCAAATCCCATCTTCCCTGTATCCCATTGGTTCCCACATCCCATTTTTTCCCTGCTTCCCATCTCCTAGTGCTCCCACTTTTCCCCTGCTCCTCATTTCCTCCTGCATCCTATTTTCCCTCTATCCTGTTATTCCTGCTTCCCATCTCCTCTGCTTCCCACTTTCCCATACTTCCCATTTTCCTTGTATCCCATTTTCCCCGTTTCCCACCTCCGCCTGCATCCCGTTTTCCCGGGCTCCCATCTCCTCTTTCATCCCATTTTCCCTGCTTCCCATCTCTCCCTGCTTCCCATTTCCACCTGCATCCCATTTTCCCTCTCTCCCATTTTCCCACTATCCCATTTCCACCTGCATCCCATTTTCCCTCTCTCCCATTTTCCCTCTATCCCATTTTCCCACTACCCCATTTCCACCTGCATCCCATTTTCCCTCTCTCCCATTTTCCCTCTATCCCATTTTCCCGCTATCCCATTTTCCCTCTATCCCATTTCCCACTATCCCATTTCCACCTGCATCCCATTTTCCCTCTATCCCATTTCCCTGCATTCCAGCTCCACCTGCCTCCCATCTCCTCGTGCTCCCCGTTTTCCCTGCATCCCGTTTTCACTGCATCCCATTTTCCTGTGCTCCCATCTCCTCTTTCATCCCATTTTCCCTGCTTCCCACCTCCTCTCCCTCCCATTTCCACCTGTGCCCCATTTTCCCTGCATTCCATCACCACCTGCATCCCATTTCCCTCTATCCCATTTTCCCTCTATCCCGTTTTCCCTCTCTCCCATTTCCCACTATCCCATTTCCCTCTATCCCATTTCCCTCTATCCCATTTTCCCTCTATCCCATTTTCCCTCTATCCTGTTTTCCCTCTATCCCATTTCCCACTATCCCATTTCCCTCTATCGCATTTTCCCACTATCCCATTTCCCACTATCCCATTTCCACCTGTATCCCATTTTCCCTCTATCCCATTTTCCCTCTATCCCATTTCCCTGCATTCCAGCTCCACCTGCCTCCCATCTCCTCGTGCTCCCCATTTTCCCCTGTATCCCGTTTTCCCTGCATCCCATTTTCCCATCTCCTCCTATATCCCATCTCCTCCAGTTCCCCATTTTTCCCTCTATCCCCTTTTGTCTGCTTCCCACCCCTCCCTGCTTCCCATTTCCACCTGTATCCCATTTTCCCTGCGTTCCATCACCAGCTGTATCCCATTTTCCCTCCATCCCCTGTATCCCATCTCCTCCAGCACTCCATTTTCCATGCATCCCGTTTTCCCTGCATCCCATTTTCCCTGTTTCCTGTCTCCTCTTTCATCCCACTTTCCCTGCTTCCCACCTCCTCTCCCTTCCATTTCCACCCGTGCCCCATTTTCCCTGCATTCCATCACCACCTGCAACCCATTTTCCCTGTTTTCCACCCCTCCCTGCTTCCCATTTCCACCTGCATCCCATTTTCCCTGCTCCCCGTCTCTCTCATATCCCATTTTTCCACACTTCCCATTTTCCTCATATCCCATGTCTCTTGTATCCCGTTTTCCCTGCGTCCCATTTTCCCTGCACTTCATTTCCACCTGCATCCCATTTTCCCTGCATCCCATCTCCCTATCCCATTTTCCTCGCTTCCCACCTCCCCCTGTATCCCATTTCTCCTGCTTCCCATTTCCACCTGCATCCCATTTTCCCATTTCCCCCCGTATCCCGTCTTCTCCAGCTCCCCACTTTTCCATGCATCCCATTTTCCCAGCTTCCCATCTTCCCCTGTATCCCAACTTCTCCAGCTTCCCGTTTCCCATCTCCTCTGCTTCCCATTTTCCCTGTATCCCATTTCTCTTTTATGCCATTTCCCCATGTTTCTCACCTCCCTCTGCATCCCTTTTCCCCTGCATCCCCATTTCCCTGCGCTCCCTTCTCCTCTTTCATCCCATTTTTCCTCCATCCCATCTCCTCTTTCATCCCATTTTCCCTGTATCCCCATTTTCCCTGTTTCCCATCTCCTCTTTCATCCCATTTTTCCTCCATCCCATCTCCTTTTTCATCCCATTTTCCCTGCACCCCATTTTCCCTGCTTCCCATCTCCTCCCGAATCCCGTTTTCCCTGCTTCCCATTTTCCCATCTTCCCCTGCATCCCATCCCTTCCATCTCCCCACTTTTCCCTGCATCCCATTTTCCCCTCTTCCCCTTCTTTCCCCTCATCCCCTCAGGATCTGCTCCCCAGGAATCCGACCTTTTCCCGGGAATCCGACCTTTTCCCGGGAATCCAAGCCCTTCCCGGGTATCCAACCTTTTCCCGGGAATCCGCCCCCGGCCGGGAGCGCTGCTGGGAATCCCACGCACGGGAATGACTCAGGATCAGGGGAGAACAGGGAAGGAACTCTGCGTTCCCGACGTTCCTGATCGAACCCGACCATCTGGAAAGGAAAAGCTCTCCAGATGCCCTGGAATTTCGGGATGGGAGCTTCCAGGAGGATCCTCAATCCCACTTTTTTTTTTTTTTTTTTTGGCTGTTGGGATCGTGATTCCCGATCCAGGAAACCTTCGGAGTTCCGGCCGTCTGATCCCAGCCTCGTCATTCCCAGCCCTGCAGCCAATCCCAGGAATTCCACGGGATCCCAGGCATTCCATGGGATCGAGGCGGGGGGTTGCCCAAATATTTAGGGAATTTTTCCCAATTTTCCAAATTATTCCTTCTAATCCCCATCCCGATGGATATTTTGGCCATTCCAGCTGCTCTAGCTGGGAGTGATCCCAAGAAAAGGCATCCCAAAGCATGCCCAGGCTTTGGAAAATCCCGAATCCCAAATTTTTTTTTGGGCCAGAAAAGCAGGAATTTCCTCCTGGCCCAATTCCACCTGTTCCCTGCCCAAAAGTGATCCCGGAAAAATTTGGGAATTCATTTTCCAGCCTGCGCTGGATTGAGATCCCACGGCTCTGCCGAATTCCCAAATAACGGATGATCCATTCCCACATTCCCATAATTCCCACATGTCCATCGTTTCCGTATTCCCATCATTCCCAGATATCCATCATTCCCACATATCCCTCTTTTCCATGTGCCCATCATTCCCACATATCCATCATTCCCAGGTATCCCTCATTCCCACCTGTCCATCATTCCCGTATTCCAATCGTTCCCATGTGTCCATCACTCCCATGGATCCCTCATCCAGAAATATCCATCATTCCCATATTCCCATCATTCCCACATTCCCATCATTCCCACATTCCCATCATTCCCAGGTATCCAACTTTTGGGATGTGGGAATGATCATTCCCATCATTCCCACATTCCCATAATTCCCAGATATCCATCGTTCCCACGTGTCCATCATTCCCATTTTCTCATCATTCCCATATTCCCATCATTCCCAGGTATCAATCATTCCCATCATTCCCATATTCCCATAATTCCCATATGTCCTTCATTCCCATTTTCCATCATTCCCATACTCCCATCATTCCCAGGTATCCATCATTCCCACATTCCCATAATTCCCAGATATCCATTGTTCCCATGTGTCCATCATTCCCATTTTCTCATCATTCCCATATTCCCATCATTCCCAGGCATCAATCATTCCCATGTGTCCATCATTCACGTCCATCATTCCCATTTTCCCATTGTTCCCATTTCCCCATCATTCCCAGGTATCCATCATTCCCATCATTCCCATATTCCCATCATTCCTGTTTATCCCTCACTCCACATATCCCTTTTTTCCATGTGCTCAACATTCCCATGGATCCCTCATTCAGAAATATCCATCATTCCCCTTTTCCCATCGTTCCCCTTTTCCCATTGTTCCCATTTTCCTATTGTTCCCATATTCCCATCATTCCCACATCCCCATCATTCCCACATTCCCATCATTTTGATATTCCCATAATTCCCAGATATCTCTCATTGCCACGTATCCATCATTCCCATTTTCCCATCATCCCCACGTATCCATCATTGCCATATTCCCATCATTCCTGTCATATCCACAATTTCCATGTTCCCATCATTCCCATGGATCCCACCATTCCCATTTTCCCATTGTTCCCATTTTCCCACCATTCCCAGGTATCAGCCATTCCCATCATTCCCATTATCCCATCGTTCTCATAATTCCCATCATTCCAATGTTCTCGTCATTCCCATATTCCCATCATTCCCACATTCCCATCACTCCCATATTCCCACATGTCCATACTTCCCATGTATCCATCATTCCCAGATATTCCTCATTCCCATCATTCCCATCATTCCCATCATTCCCATCATTCCTGGTATCCATCATTCCTACACGGCCATCATTCCCATGGATCCATTATTCCCATCATTTCCATGTATCCATCATTCCCATCATTCCCATTTTCCCACCATTCTCATCCCTCCCATCATTCCCAGCTGTCCATCATTCCCAGATATTCCTCATTCCCTCATTCCCATCATTCCCAAGGATCCCATCATTCCCAGCTGTCCATCATTCCCATATTTCCATCATTCCCACATTCCCATCATTTCCCATATTCCCACCATTCCCAGCTATCCGTCATTCCCGTTTTCCCATCGCTCCCACATTCCCATCATTCCCATGTGTCCATCATTCCCACATTTCCACAATTCCCACACATCCCTCGTGTCCATCATTCCCATGGATCCCTCATTCCCATGTATCCACCATTCCCACCCTTCCCATCATTCCCATCCTTCCCATCATTCCCAGGTATCCATAATTCCCATTTTCCCATCACTCCCATTTTCATTCCCATCATTCCCACCTGTCCATGATTCCCCACATTCCCATCATTCCCATTATTCCCACATATCCCCCATGTCAACCCCGTAACCCCAAATCCCATTCCCACTTTTCCCCAGGAACCTTTCCCGGCCCATTCCTGTTCGGAACAATCCCAGATCAAACGATTCCCTACATTTACATCGACATTCCCGCTTTTCCAGCCTCAATCCCGAGCTGGAAAACGCCGGATTGCACCCTGGAGGGCACCAAAGCTGGGATCAGGATCCCGCCGGGATAAGGAGCAGGGAAAAGTCGGATCCTGGGAATCTTCCATGGAATCCACGGCCCTGGGAATCCTTCCCCCGTTTTTTCCTGGGATGCAACAGCTCCACCCCTCCAAATATCTCAGTTTTCCCGGGAATCCTGGAATTCCAGCACTTCCTTCCCCCTGGAGCCATCCCAGCCTCATCCAAGGCTCCTTCCTGGTGCTTCCCACTCTTCCCGGAACTGATTTTCCTGAAAGATCCCAGGATTTTCCTGTCAGATCCTGGGATTTTCCTGTCAGATCTCAGGATTTTCCCTGTCATATCCTGGGATTTTCCCTGTCAGATCCTGGGATTTTCCCTGTCTGATCCCGGGATTTTCCCGTCAGATCCCGGGATTTTCCTGTCAGATCTCAGGATTTCCCCTTGGATCCCAGGATTTTCCCTCAGATCCCAGGATTTTGACGGGAGGGATTTTTTGGGGCCGTTTTTGGCCCCCTCTCCGGAGCTCTCCGAGGTTTCCCGGGGGCTGTCGGGAGCCTCGGCCTCTTCCTGTTCCCTTTTTTCTGCCGCTTCCTCAAACACGGCCTCGCCCTGATCCCAGCGTTCCTTCCCATGATCCTTGCCATGATCCTTCCCCATAATTCCTGGGATCCTTCCTGGGATCCATCCCCATAATTCCTCGGATCCTTCCCATGATCCTTCCTGGGATCCATCCCCATAATTCCTGGGATCCTTCCCGTGATCCTTCCCCATAATTCCTCGGATCCTTCCCAGGATCCTTCCCCATAATTCCTGGGATCCTTCCTGGGATCCATCCCTGCTCTTCCCAGGATCCATTCCTGTCCTTTCCAGAATCCTTCCTGGGATCCTTCCCAGGATTCTTTCCCATCTTTCCTGGGATCCTTCTCGGGATTCTTCCCAGGATCCTTCCCGGGATCCATCCCCATCCTTTCTGGGATCCTTCCTGGGATCAATCCCTGCCCTCCTCAGGATCCCTTCCCATCCTTCCCAGGATCCATCCCAGAATCCATCCCTGCCCTTCCCAGGATCCATCCCCATCTTTCCTGGGATCCTTCCTGGGATCCATCCCTGCCCTCCCTGCAATCCATCCCAAGGGCAAACGCAGCCAAGCCCAAGTGGGATTTCCCATGGGAAAAGCTCCTTTTATCCCTGTGGGAATTTTCCTGCTGGTTATCCCAGGTTTTACCCCTTCCTCGGTGGAGGAACCATGGATATCCCACCCGGAAAATTCCCAGATTTCCAGCTCCACCCACCAGGGGAAAAAAAACCACCCAAAAGATTCCAGCGCTGCATTCCCAGCCCTTGGAAAAGCTCGGGGCTGGGCATGGATTTTCTGGAGGCCGGGATTTGCGCCCTGCTCCCGGAATTTCTCACCTCCGAGATTCCCAAACCCTTCCCGACTCCAGGTCGGACACTCCCTGGATGTTCCCTTCCCTTGGGACATTCCCGGCCACTTCCAGCATCCCCGGGAGCTTCCCTGATTGGGATCCCCACGCCAATCCCAGTGATCCGGCGCTGGGATCATTCCAAGGGAATCACAGAATCCCTGGATGCACCAAATCCCAACAAACGCACAACATTCCCGACTCCCGCTTCCAGAACCGCCGGGAAAACCTTGACTCCGGCAAATCCCATGGAATTCCTGATCCTCAGCTCTCGTATTCCCCAATTCCCGAGTTTCCACCTCCACCATGCCCCCCATCTCCACCAGGAGCTCGTCCTGGTTTTCCGGGAATGTTGGGAAAGGGATGGAGAGAGCCCTTCCCAACTCCTGCTCCCATTCCCTCGGCTCTTCCCGGCGTTTCCCGAATTTGGGAATCACCTCTCACCTTCCCGCGGGATCCCCGTGTCCCGGTGGCTCCCAGTGGGATCAGATCCTGAATCCCGAATCCCGAATCCCAAATCCCAAATCCTGAATCCCAGCTCCAGGTGGGATCGGATCCTGAATCCTGAATCCCAAATCCTGGATCCTGGCTTCTGGTGGGATTGGATCCCGAATCCCGAATCCTGAATCCTGAATCCCGGCTCCAGGTGGGATCGGATCCCAAATCCCGAATCCCAGATCCCAGCTCCCAGCGGGATTGGATCCCGAATACCAGATCCCAGCTCCCAGTGGGAATCGGATCCCAAATCCCAAATCCTGAATCCTGAATCCTGGCTCCAGGTGGGATTGGATCCCGAATCAAAAAACCTGAATCCTGAATCCCGAATCCCAGCTCCTGGTGGGATTGGATCCCGAATCCCAAAACTCGACTCCCAAATCCCAGATCCCAGCTCGCAGTGGGAATCGGATCCCAAATCCCAAATCCCGAATCCCGAATGCCAAATCCCGAATCCCAAATCCCGGCTCCTGGTGGGATTGGATCCCGAATCCCGAATCTCGAATCCCGGTGGGATCGGATCCCCCCGGGAAGCGCCGCAATCACTCCCAGACAGCGCTTCCCGTGAAACCGGGGATGGAAAACCGGGAAAGCGGCCGAACTCCGGGATCCCCTCACCTGCCCGGCGGCGGAGCTTCGGGACCCCGCCGGGAATTCCGGCCGCGGATTCCCGGGAATCCTTACCGCTCCTCTCCCGGCGCTGGGGGGGATCGCCCCGCGCCCCCTTCCCGGATCCCGGCAAGAGCCGGAGCCGCTCCCGGGGCGCGGAAGGAGCCGGGGCAGGAAGGGGGAAGGAGCGGGAGGCGGTCCCGGGGCGCCGCCACTCCCCCGGGAAGCGGCGGCACCTTCCCGGCGCCGGGATCCCCGGGATGCAGGGAATGATCCCGGTCCCGATGCCACAGAAGGGGTTTGAAGTTATGGGAATGCCAGGAGGAAAACCGGGAAGCCCGGGGGTTGGCTGCGGTGCCGGGATGTGCTGGGAATTCCCAGTGGGAATGGGGAAGCGGAGGGGGGTGAGCGCTTCCCGAAATTCCCAGGTGGGAATTCCTGTGGAGCTGCAGCCCCTTTCCTGGGATTCCCCGGGATCTTGGGAATTCTGCCCCGAGAATCCTGCAGTGAGGAGGAATCCCAATCGTGATCCCAATCCCAATCCCAACCGCAATCTGGATTCTAATCCCAATCCCAATCCCAATCCTGATCCCAATCCTGGCAATCCCAATCTGGATTCTAATCCCAATCCCGATCCCAATCCCAGAGTGGTTTAGGGAATTCTGGGAATGCCAGGATGAAAAAACGGGAAGGGGAGGGGAGCAACGGGGTGCCCCTGGTCCCACAGTTTGGGGGTGGCTGCGGTGCCGGGATGTGCTGGGAATTCCCAGTGGGAATGGGGAAGTGAAGGGGCGTGAGCGCTTCCCGAAATTCCAGGTGGGAATTCCTGTGGAGCTGCAGCCCACGATGCTGTCCAAGGACACCCAGCTCATCCCCATTCCCATTCCCAATCCCATTCCCATTCCCATTCCCATTCCCATTCCCATTCCCATTCCATTCCATCTCATTCCATTCCATTCCCATTCCCATTCCCATTCCCATTCCCATTCCCATTCCCAATCCCATTCCCATTCCTAATACCATTCCATCCCCTTCCCATTCCCATTCCCATTCCCATCCCCATTCCCAATCCCATTCCCATTCCTAATACCATTCCATCCCCTTCCCATTCCCATTCCCATTCCCATTCCCATTCCCATTCCCACCATTCCATTCCTTCCCACTCCCATTCCCATTCCCATCCCCAATCCCCTTCCCTTTCCAGTTCCTAGTCCCCTTCCCATTCCCCCTCCCAATCCCATTCCCATCCCCATCCCCATTCCCATTCCCAACCCCATTCCCAATCCCATTCCCATTCCCATTTCCATTCCCATTCCTAATCCCATTTCATCCCCTTCCCATTCCCATTCCCAATCCCATTCCATTCCATTCCATTCCATTCCATTCCATTCCATTCCATTCCATTCCATTCCATTCCATTCCATTCCATTCCATTCCATTCCATTCCAATTCCCACTCCCATTCCCATTCCCATCCCCAATCCCCTTCCCTTTCCAGTTCCTAGTCCCATTCCCATTCCCATTCCTAATCCCATTCCATCCCCTTCCCATTCCCATTCCCAATCCCAATCCCATTCCATTCCATTCCATTCCATTCCATTCCATTCCATTCCATTCCATTCCATTCCATTCCCATTCCATTCCATTCCCATTCCCAATCCCAATCCCATTCCCTCATCTCCTTCTCCTTCCCCGCTGCTCCCGAATTTTCCCCTCTCCAGGTGCCCCCCCCCACCACCTCTATTTCCCTTTTAGGGACCCCGAATCCTTTTTGTTTTTCCCCGGGATCCCGGGCAGATCCCTCCTTGCCCGGATCCCAAAGATTCCCATCCCCGGCTGTTCCCGAGCTCTCCCACGCACTCGGAGATGCGCAGTTCCCGCACTCCCGGCTGGAATCCTGCATCCTCAGGGCCGCCCGGGAATCTCCTCGGATCCCCCCCAAAAAAAATTCCCTCCGGGAATCCCCCCCGGGATCTCGGATCCCCCCCAAAAAAATTCCCTCCGGGAATGTCCCCAGAGGAGTTCCGACGGGAACCATCCCGCTCCTCCTCGTCCTTTTCCCGTCCCATCCCGCCTCTCAAATTCCGGACGGTTTTGGGGGGGGGGGGGGGTTGGAAAAACGCTGTCCCAAATTCCCGAATTCCCGAGGAATTCCCGATGATCCCAAATCCCGGCGGATTGCCGAGGACTCACTCAGGAGGCGGCTGAGCCATCCCATGCTCCCTTTTCCTTCTCCTTTTCCCAAGGCGATCCCGTCGTCTCTCCGGGAACGGTTCCCGGGAAACCGCTGCTCCCTCCCTCCCTCCCTCCCCCTTTTCCTTCCACTTCCCAATTTTCCCCTTTTTCCATTGGCACGGAGAGCTGGGAATCAAAATCCGCCGGGATTTTTTTTTTTTTCCCCCCCTTTTTTTGTTTTTTTCCCTTTCCCCTCTCCCATCGCTAGGGAGCGACGCTTTGGAATTGCGGCATCCCCGGGGAAAAATAAAATAAAATA
>VZSU01000776.1:59869-70543 GCA_013398715.1 Nesospiza acunhae
CCCTCTAATATACAACCATCTCTTTTCATTTTTAATTCTTATGGAATTTTGGATTTTTTCCCCATTTCTGAGGTACCTGAGAAGTTCAGACTTCCCAAAACTCCGGAGATTTTCCCTCTAATGTATAACCCTCCATTTTAATTTTTAATTCTTATGGAATTTAGGATTTTTTCCGCATTTCTGAGGTAGTTGAGATGTTCAGACTCCCCAAAATGCCCGATCCCAAATATTCCTCTCTAATGTATAAACCTCCATTTTCATTTTTAATTCTTATGGAATTTAGGATTTTTTCCGCATTTCTGAGGTACTTGAGACGTTCAGACTTCCCAAAACTCCGGAGATTTTCCCTCTAATGCATAGCCCTCCCTTTTCATTTTTAATTTTTACTGAATTTAGGATTTTTTCCGCATTTCTGAGGTACTTGAGATGTTCAGACTCCCCAAAATGCCCGATCCCAAATATTCCTCTCTAATGTATAAACCTCCATTTTCATTTTTAATTTTTACTGAATTTAGGATTTTTTCCGCATTTCTGAGGTACTTGAGATGTTCAGACTCCCCAAAATGCCCGATCCCAAATATTCCTCTCTAATGTATAAACCTCCATTTTCATTTTTAATTTTTACTGAATTTAGGATTTTTTCCGCATTTCTGAGGTACTTGAGATGTTCAGACTCCCCAAAATGCCCGATCCCAAATATTCCTCTCTAATGTATAAACCTCCATTTTCACCCCATTTCTGAGATACTTGAGAAGTTCAGACTTCCCCAAACTCCGGAGATTTTCCCTCTAATGTATAACCCTCCATTTTAATTTTTAATTCTTATGTAATTTCAGATTTTTTTCCCATTTCTGCGGTACCTGAGAGGTTCAGACTTCCCAAAATTCCTGATACCAAACATTCCCCTCTAATGTACAACCTTTCCTTTTCATTTTAAATTTTTACTGAATTTGGGATTTTTTCTCCTTTTCTGAGCTACTTGAGATGTTCAGACTCCCCAAAACACCTGAGATTTTCCCTCTAATGTATAACCATCTCTTTTCATTTTTAATTTTTATGGAATTTCGGATTTTTTTCCCATTTCTGAGCTACTTGAGAAGTTCAGACTTCCCCAAACTCCTGAGATTTTCCCTCTAATGTACAACCCTCCCTTTTAATTTTTAATTCTTATGGAATTTAGGGTTTTTTCCTCATTTCTGAGGTACTTGAGAGGTTCAGACTCCCCAATACACCTGATCCCAAACATTCCCCTCTAATGTACAACCTTCCCTTTTAATCTTTAATTTTTACTGAATTTAGGGGGTTTTCCCCATTATTTCTGTCACCTTTCAATGTCCAGTTTCATTTACCAGCAAACCCAGAGCTTGTTTGTAAAAGCAAATCTCTTTTTTCCACTCATCCATCAGTGGAATCCTTCCCGTTTTTTTTCCTCTTATCTCTCAGCGCTTGTTTTATCTCCCAGCAGACCCAGAGCTGGTTTGGAAAGACAAATTATTCTTCTCGGGATCTTTTGGGGAAAAAAAATCCTCGGGAGCTGTGGATGAAATGTGGGCGGGTGAGGTTGGAATGTGGAGTCTTGAGGGGTTGGGAATGGCGTTGGGAGCGGCCCCGCAGCGTCGCTCCCCGTTCTCTGGGATCCCGGTGTGGAATTCCGGATTTTTCCGCAGGAAACGTTCGAGGAGGAGCGGCGGGAGATGCTGGCGAGCAGCCGGAAGAGGTGGAACGAGGCCATGCGGGCCCACAACGAGCGGGAGGTGAATCCCGTGGGAGGTTTGGGATGGCGGGAATCGCCGAGGGTGGGAAAAGCCCTCTGGGGTCAGCACGTCCAACCATCCCCTAAAATCCCCAAATCCACGTGGATTTCATTCCCACCGGGAATGGGGGCTCCGCCCTGCCCTGGGCAGCTTTTCCAGGGCTGGAAAACCCATTCCAGGTGGGAATTGTTTCCAGTTTCCAGCTAAACCTCCCCTGGCACTTTCCCGCCTATCCTGTGGGAGTGGAGGCCGATCCCACCTGGATCCAATTTTTCTGGGAATTCGAGAGTGGGAAAGGTCCCTCTGGGATCACCGAGTCCAACCAGTCCTGGCTCCCAAAATTCCCAAATCCACGTGGATTTCATTCCCATCGGGAATGGGGGCTCTGCCCTGCCCTGGGCAGCTCTTCCAGGGCTGGAAAACCCATTCCAGGTGGGAATTGTTCCCAATTTCCAGCTAAACCTCCCCTGGCGCTTTCCCACTTACCCTGTGGGGGTGGAGGCCGATCCCACCTGGATCCAATTTTTCTGGGAATTCGAGATTGGGAAAGGTCCCTCTGGGATCGCCCAGTCCAACCAGTCCTGGCTCCCAAAATTCCCAAATCCACGTGGATTTCATTCCCACTGGGAATGGGGGCTCCGCCCTGCCCTGGGCAGCTTTTCCAGGGCTGGAAAACCCATTCCAGGTGGGAATTGTTCCCAATTTCCAGCTAAACCTCCCCTGGCTCGCCTATCCTGTGGGAGTGGAGGCCGATCCCACCTGGCTTGGACTTTTCCAGGAATTCCAGAGTGGGATAGGTCCCTCTGGGATCGCTGAATCCAACCATTCCCATGCCCTAAAATTGCCAAATCCACGTGGATTTCAATCCCATCGGGAATGGGGGCTCCACCCTGCCCTGGGCAGCTTTTCCAGGGCTGGAAAACCCATTCCAGGTGGGAATTGTTCCCAATTTCCAGCTAAACCGCCCCTGGCCTGCTTATCCTGTGGGGGTGGAGGCCGATCCCACCTGTACCCAATTTTTCTGGGAATTCCAGATTGGGAAAGGTCCCTCTGGGATCGCCCAGTCCAACCAGTCCTGGCTCCCAAAATTCCCAAATCCACGTGGATTTCATTCCCACTGGGAATGGGGGCTCCGCCCTGCCCTGGGCAGCTTTTCCAGGGCTGGAAAACCCATTCCAGGCGGGAATTGTTCCCAATTTCCAGCTAAACCTCCCCTGGCTCGCCTATCCTGTGGGAGTGGAGGCCGATCCCGCCTGGCTTGGACTTTTCCAGGAATTCCAGAGTGGGAAAGGTCCCTCTGGGATCGCCCAGTCCAACCAGTCCTGGCTCCCAAAATTTCCAAATCCACGTGGATTTCATTCCCACCGGGAATGGGGGCTCCACCCTGCCCTGGGCAGCTTTTCCAGGGCTGGAAAACCCATTCCAGGTGGGAATTGTTCCCAATTTCCAGCTAAACCTCCCCTGGCTCGCCTATCCTGTGGGAGTGGAGGCCGATCCCGCCTGGCTCCAACTTTTCCAGGAATTCCAGAGCGGGAAAGGTCCCTCTGGAGCCTCCTGTTCTCCAGGCTTGGACATTTTTTTCCCAGTTCCCTCAGATGCTCCTGGGGCTCCGGCCCCGTTCCCAAACCATTCCCTTCCCTGGACACACTCCAGGTCCTGCTTGGAATGCCGGGAAGGCAGCGTGGAGGGGATGGGGTTTGGGGATTGGGATTGGGATTGGGATTGGGGTGGGGATTGGGATTGGGGTGGGAACAGGCTGGGATCGGGATGGAAGAGGTTGGATGAGGTGGGATGGGGTTGGATGTGGTGGGATGAGGTGGGATGGGGTTGGATGAGGTCGGATGGGGTTGGATGGGCTGGGATGGGCTGGGATGGGGTTGGATGAGGTGGGGTGGGGTTGGATGAGGTGGGATGGGGTTGGATGGGGGGGGATGGGGTGGGATGGGGTGGGATGAGGGGGGATGGGGTTGGATGGGGGGTGGGATGGGGTTGGATGAGGTGGGATGGGGTTGGATGGGGTTGGAGGACCTTGTATGAGCTTGGATAAGGTTGGAAGACATTGGATGTGGTGGGATGGGATTGGAGGAGGTTGGATGGAGTTGGAGGAGGTGGGATGGGGGTGGATGAGGTTGGAGGAGGTTGAAAGATGTTGGAGGAGGTTGGAGGAGGTTGGAAGAGCTTGGAAGAGGTTGGAGGAGGTTGGAAGTGGTGGGATGAGGTGGGATGATGAGCATGGATGAGGTTGGAGGAGGTTGGAAGAGGCTGGATGAGGTTGGAGGGGGTGGGAGGAGGTTGGATGGGGTTGGATGAGGTTGGATGATATGGAATGAGGTTGGAAGACTTTGAATGCGGTGGAATGAGGTTGGATGAGGTTGGAGGGGTTGGGAGGAGGTTGGATGAGCTGGAGTGAGGTTGGATGTGATGGGAGGAGCTTGGATGGAGTTGGATGAGGCTGGATGAGGTTGGAGGAGGCTTGAGGAGGTTGGATGAGGTGGGAAGAAGTTGGATGGGTGGGATTGGATGGGTGGGCTTGGATGAGGTGGGATGGGGTTGGATAAGGTGGGAGGAGATTGGATGAGATTGGATTAGGATGGATGAGATTGGGATGGGGCTGGAGGAGGTGGGGTGGCATGGGAGGATGTTGGATGAAGATGGAGGAGGCTGGAGGAGGTGGGATGAGGTGGTAGGAGGTTGGATGAGGTTGGATGGGCTTGGATGTGGTAGGATGAGGGTGGATGAGATGGAATGAGGTTGGATGACATGGGATAAGGTTGGAGGAGTTTGAATGAGGTTGGAGGAGGTGGCATGAGCTGGAATGACCTGGGATGAGGTTGGAGGATGTTGGATGGGATTGGATGAGGTGGAATGAGGTTGGATGGGGTTGGATGGAGATTGGATGAGATTGGATGGGGTTGGATGGGGTTAGATGGAGGTTGGATGAGATTGGATGTGGTTGGATGAGGTTGGATGAGGTTGATGAGGTGGGAAGAGGTTGGAGGACAGGCTTTGGATGAGGTTGGAGGAGTTAGAGGAGGTTGGATGGAACTGGAGGAGGTTGGAGGAGGATGGATGGGGTTGGATGGGTGGGATTGGATGAGGTGGGATGAGGTTGGATGAGGTTGGATGTGGTGGGATGAGGTTGGATGAGGTTGGATGTGGTGGGATGAGGTTGGATGAGGTTGGATGGGGTTAGATGAAGATTGGATGAGATTGGATGGGGTTGGATGTGGTGGGAGAAGGTTGGAGGAGGTTGGATGAAGTTGGATGGGGTTGGATGAGGTTGGATGAGGTTGATGTGGTGGGAGGAGGTTGGATGATGAAGTTGGAGGAGGTTGGATGGGGTTGATGAGGTGGGAGGAGGTTGGAGGACAGGCTTTGGATGAGGTTGATGAGGTTGGAGGAGGTTGGATGGAACTGGAAGAGGTTGGAGGAGGATGGATGGGGTTGGATGCGTGGGGATTGGATGAGGTGGGATGAGGTTGGATGAGGTTGGATGGGGTTGGATGAGGTTGGATGTGGTGGGATGAGGTTGGATGAG
This sequence comes from Nesospiza acunhae, assembly GCA_013398715.1. Lineage (NCBI taxonomy): Eukaryota > Metazoa > Chordata > Aves > Passeriformes > Thraupidae > Nesospiza > Nesospiza acunhae. Next base: position 65,162 of record VZSU01000776.1, read on the forward strand.
GTTGGATGGGGTTAGATGAAGATTGGATGAGATTGGATGGGGTTGGATGTGGTGGGAGAAGGTTGGAGGAGGTTGGATGAAGTTGGATGGGTTTGGATGAGGTTGGATGAGGTGGAATGAGGTTGGATGAGGTTGGATGGGGTTGGATGGGGTTAGATGGAGATTGGATAAAGTTGGATGAGGTTGGAGGAGTTAGAGGAGGTTGGATGAGGTTGGATGAGGTTGATGTGGTGGGAGGAGGTTGGATGATGAAGTTGGATGAGGTTGGATGAGGTTGATGAGGTTGGAGGAGTTAGAGGAGGTTGGATGAGGTTGGATGAGGTTGATGAGGTGGGAGGAGGTTGGAGGACAGACTTTGGATGGGGTTGGATGAGGTTGGAGGAGGTTGGATGGAACTGGAGGAGGTTGGAGGAGGATGGATGGGGTTGGATGTTGTGGGAGGAGCTTGGAGGAGGTGGGAGGAGGTTGGATGGGCTTGGTTGTGGTGGGATGCGGCTGGATGAGATTGGATGAGGTGGGATGGGGTTGGATGAGGTACAGTGAGGTTGCATGAGGTTGGATGGGCTTGGATGGGGTTGGCTGTGGTGGGATGAGGTGGGATGAGGTGGGATGAGGCTCTCCTTGCCCCCACAGCTGGAATTCCTGCGGAAGCAGATGGACAATGCGCTGGATTTCGAGCAGCAGCTGAACGAGCTGCAGGATGAGAGCGTGGAGATCCACGAGAGCCTGAAATCCCAGCTGGAACAGGACGTGGAGGTACCGGGAAAGGCCCCGGATCACGGAATCACCACCGGGAATCCTGGAATAGTCTGGGTGGGAAGGGACCTCAAATCCCATCCCACATTCCAGCCCCGACACCTGCAAAATCCCAGGGTGCTCCAGCCTTTCCTTGGACACTGCCAGGGATCCAGGGATTCTCTGGGAATCCCAGCCCAGCCGGGAATTCCTTCCCAAGATCCCACCATCCCAAGCTCCCCTTTCCCACTGGAAGCCATTCCCTGGCTCCTGCCCCTCCAGCCCTTGCCCCAATCCCAGCTCTCCTGGAGCCCCTTGGGGATGAGGAAGCAGCTCCAAGGATTCCCTGGATCCTTCCCTGATCCAGCTGCACATTCCCAGCTCTCCCAGCCTGGCATTGGATCCAGCCCCATCCCAATTCCTCTATGGGGAGGAATTTTGGGATCCAGGGGTTTCACTGGGAATTCGGGACTCCAGGAAGGGTCTCCCTGCCCTTTTCTATCCCTGAATTCCGTCAAAATCCCTCGGGATGGATCCTGAGTGTCCTTGATCCCAGAATCCCGGAATGGTTTGGGATGGGATCCATGGACCTTCAATCCCACAATCCCAGGGACACTTCCCACCATCCCAGGGTGCTCCAAATCCACCCTTGGACACTGCCAGGGATTCTCTGGGAATCCCAGCCCAGCCAGGAATTCCTTCCCAAGATCCCACCATGCCAAGCTCCCCTTTCCCACTGGAAGCCATTCCCTGGCTCCTGCCCCTCCAGCCCTTGCCCCAATCCCAGCTCTCCCGGAGCCCCTTTGGGATCGGGAAGCGGCTCCAAGGATTCCCTGGATCCTCCCCAGATCCAGCTGAGCATTCCCAGCTTCTCTCCCAGCCCCGCAGCAGCTCTGTGGCATTCCCTGGCCTCGCTCCAGCAGCTCCACGCCCTCCGTTCCCGATAACTCGGGAGTGTGGGATGTTCCCGGGTGCTTTGGGATGGAAACAGCTCCGTGCTGGTGCTCAGCATTCCCAGGCAACGGGAAAACGTTGGAAAAACAACCTTGAGCTGTGGCTCGGGGAGGCTCCGGAGATAATTTTCCCTCCTTGTGTTCCACAACTTTCTCCTGGTTTTTGGAGCAGCCTTGGGAACGGGGATAATAACAGAGAAATCCCTCGGGCTGTTCCAGGGGAAGTTTTCCGCGGGATTTTAGGAATATATTTCTTCCCCAAATAGGTGTAAAATATCCCAATATCAATCCCAACAAACACAGAATTCCCTAAGGAGGATTGGGAATTCCCTGTGCCCGCTGCAGAGGGGAAAAAAAAAAATACCTGGAAGAAAAAATTGAACCTGGGACTGGGATTTCGGGTGGGAATTCCCAGCTGGGAGAGCCTGGGATTGGGAAGGACTTCCCTGATGGATTTTTTTGGGATTTGCCTTTGGATTTCTGCCTCAGGTGGGATTTTTGGGAATGAACCCCTGGATCGTGGCTTTCCTCCATCCTCTGGGCAGGGAAAAAATTCCTGGCCCTGCTGGGATTTAATTCCAGCTTTTTGTTTTGTTTTGTTCTGTTTTGTTTTTTTCCTGGGGAATCCAAACCCTTCTGGGAGTTTCCCTGGGTTTTCCCTAAACCCCAGGCTTGTCTTCGTGGTTTTTTTTTTTTTTTTCCCATGGAATTTCCATGGAATTCTTTGTGAATTTTTTTTTTTCTCCATGGAATTCCCATGGAATTCTTTGCGGGGTTTTTTTACCATGTAATTCCCATGGAATTCTTTGTGGTTTTTTTTTTCTTTTCCCCATGGAAATCCAAGGAATTTCCATGGAATTCTTTGTGATTTTTTTTTTTCCCGTGGAATTCCCATGGAATTCTTTGTGGGTTTGTTTCCCATTGAATTTCCAGGGAATTCTTTGTGGGTTTTTGCCATGGAATTCCCATGGAATTCTTTTTGGTTTTTCATTTCCATGGAATTCTTTGTGTTTTTTTTTTTTTTTTTACCATGGAATTTCCATGGAAACCCCCATGGAATTCCCATGGAATTCTTTGTGGGTTTTTCCCATGGTATTTTCATGTAATTATTTGCAGGTTTTTTTTCCCATGGAATTTTCATGGAATTTCCGTGGAATTCTTTGTGAATTTTTTTTTCCCCCATGGAATTCCAGCGCCTGGAGAGGAAGCTCCGTCCGATGAAGGGGTTGTTTCTGTGGGTTTGTCTTTGTGGGGTTTTTTTTACCAAGTAATTTCCATGGAATTCTTTGTGTTTTTTTTTTTCTGTGGGTTTGTCTTTGTGGGTTTTTCCCATGAAATTTCCATGGAATTCTTTGTGGGGTTTTTTTTCCCCATTGAATTTCCATGGAATTCTTTGTGGTTTTTTTTTTTACCATGGAATTCCCATGGAATTCTTTGTGGGTTTTTTTTTCCCCATTGAATTTCCATGGAATTCTTTGTGTTTTTTTTTTTTTTTTTTACCATGGAATTTCCATGGAGTTCTTTGTGGGGTTTTTTCCCATGGAAATCCATGGAATTTCCATGGAATTCTTTGTGAATTTTTTTTCCCCCATGGAATTCCCATGGAATTCTTTGTGGGTTTTTCCCATGGTATTTTCATGTAATTATTTGTGGGGTTTTTTCCCCATGGAATTTCCACGGAATTTCCGTGGAATTCTTTGTGAATTTTTTTTCCCCTCCCCATGGAATCCCAGCACCTGGAGAGGAAGCTCCGCCAGATGAAGGGCATTTACCACCTGAACCAGGTGAAGCTGGAATACAACCTGGACGTGCTGCGGCAGCTGGACGTGGAAAACTCCACGCTGCGATCGCTGCAGAAGAGGAAAATCAGCCGGTAAAACCCGAACCCGTCCCGGTAAATCCCGTTCCAGAGCTTTCCCCACGCCCCGGGCAACCCCGAATGCGGGCTCTGCGTCCCTCGCCAGGTTCAGGAGCACCCTGGAAGTGCTGAAGAACAAAATGGCCAAGCAGGAGGCGAAATTCCAAGAGGAAAAGCAGAGCCTGGAAGCGGAGCTGGAGCGGGTGGCCGGGCAGTTCCAGGAGACGCGGGACAGGATGAGGTGGGAAGCGCTGGGAATTGTGACCCTGCGGGGATCCCTTCCGGAGGAGAGTGTGCACTTCACGGTTGGCTTTTCGCAAGTGTTCATGTGAAATAATACGAATGGTGTGAAATATTGAAACTGATATGATGCGTGTTGCGTTAGAAAGTTATGCTGAATTGATTTTTCAAGCAATGTGTTAAATAGATATATAAATATGTAATAATATAATAAATATCTAATAGATGTTATATATTTTATATTACATATTATATAATACATATTATATATTATATATTTATATTTATATTTTAATATTATCCTGAACCCCAACTATGAAAATTTTTATTACTCTGATTTTATTATTTTTTTTACAATTTTATTACAATTTTATTGTCCTGAATCCTATTTTATTACAATTTTATTACAAATTTTATTACAACTTTATTACCCTAAACCCTAATTGTCCAAATTTTTATTACTCATATTTTATTATTTATTTTTACAATTTTATTACAATTTTAATATCCCGAATCCTATTTTATTACAATTTTATTACAAATTTTATTACAATTCCATTACTTTAAACCCTGTCAAAATTTTTATTACTCTGATTTTATCATTTAATTTTACAATTTTATTATCCCGAACCCCATTTTAGTACAATTTTATTACAAATTTTATTACAATTTTATTACAATTTTATTACAATTTTAATACCCTAAACCCTGACTGTCCAAATTTTTATTACTCTGATTTTATTAATTATTTCTACAATTTTATTACAAATTTTATTACAAATTTCTTCACAATTTTATTACAAATTTTATTACGGTTTCCTTACCCTAAACCCTAACTGTCCCAATTTTTATCCCTCCGATTACATTCTTTATTTTTCCAATTTTATTCAACTTCTAAAATTTAAAAAAAAAAAAAAAAAACAAGGAACGATGGGGATTCTCTCGCCCGTTTTCGCAGGCAGCTGCAGCGCAGCAGCGCCGAGCGCTTCCGGCGGGTTTGGGTGGTGAACGAGGACGAGGCCAAGGCGCTGATCCGGGAGCTGCTGGACGCCGACCGCGTCATCCACGAGCAGCAGCTGGGAATGCCCTGGGAAGAGCCTCGGCTCTGGTTCATGGACAACGTGGGACCCCTGGGCCACAGCCGGGACAAGAGGGACGCCGTGGAGCTGGCCAGCAGCCTCCTGGGAGGTGGGAATCCATGAATTCCTTGGGATTTCCCTCCTTGGGAAGGTCCCTGTGTCCCGCCGATCCTCGGGATCTTCCGGGAGTCGCCAGCCCGGAGTTGGGTCATTCCGAGGGATATTCCCTCTGGTTTTTCCCAGGAAGCAGCTGTGATCCCAGGAGCTTTGTTTTCCAGCAATTCCCACACTTTGGGATCTTGCTCCAATTGGGATCTTCCAGGAGTTGCCATCCCAGAGTTCGCTCATTCCAAGGGATATTCCCTCTGTTTTTCCCAGTTTCCCCAGTTCCAAGTACCAGCTCTCATCCCAGGAGCTTTGTTTTCCAGGGATTCCCATGCTTTGGGATGTTGCTCCAGTTGGGATCTTCCAGGATTCGCCATCCTGGAGTTGGCTCATTCCAAGGGATATTCCTGCT
>VZSU01000776.1:82217-97242 GCA_013398715.1 Nesospiza acunhae
TGGGAAATGAATGGGGAGTGGGAATGGGAGTGGGAATGGGAATGGGAATGGGAATGGGAATGGGAGTGGGAATGGGAATGGGAATGGGAATGGGAATGGGAATGGGAATGGGAATAGGAGTGGGAATGGGAATGGGAATGGGAATGGGAATGGGAATGGGAATGGGAAATGGGGAGTGGGAATGGGAATGGAAATGGAAATGGGAAATGGGGAGTGGGAATGGGAATGGGATTGGGGATGGGAATGGGAATGGGAGTGGGAGTGGGAATGGGAGTGGGAGTGGGGATGGGAATGGGAATGGGAATGGGAATGGGAATGGGAATGGGAATGGGAATGGGAATGGGAATGGGAAATGGGGAGTGGGAATGGGAATGGAAATGGAAATGGGAAATGGGGAGTGGGAATGGGAATGGGATTGGGGATGGGAATGGGAATGGGAGTGGGAGTGGGAATGGGAGTGGGAGTGGGGATGGGAATGGGAACGGGAATGGGAATGGGAGTGGGAATGGGAATGGGAATGGGAATGGGAATGGGAACATGAATGGGAGTGGGAATGGGAACGGGAATGGGAATGGGAGTGGGAATGGGAATGGGAATGGGAATGGGAGGTGGGAATGGGAATGGGGGAATGGGAATGGGGCAGCCCACAGCACCGGGAAGGGTGGGGGTGGGATATCCCTAAAAACAGGGCAGAGATTCCCTAGGGATCAAAGCTCCTCTTCCTCCTGGCAGCCCGACGGGAAGGGTTGGATGGAGCAAGGATCCGGCTCTGGGGATGTTTATCCCGGAGAAATCCTGGAAAATCCCGGGAATGGGGGAGTCCTGAGGGCGTCTCCTCCCCGCAGGCCAAGCTGGCGAACATGGAGTCATCCCTGCGGGATAAAGCCAAGGATTTCGGGGCTGTGCGGCGATCCTACGAATCCATCTCCCGGCACAACGAGGTGCGTGGGATCGATCCCGATCCGGGTCCCGATCCTGATCCCGATCCTGATCCCAATCCCAATCCTGCACATGCAGCTGGAGTGAAGCCCTGATCCCATCCCGGAAAAGGAGAGCAGTGTGGATTTGGGAAGCAGGGGTGGGAATTTGGGAAGGGCAGCGGGATCCCAGGGAATCCCTGAGCTCTGGGAAGGGGAATCCTGAAAATTCAGGGACTCCAGGGGTGGGATTGATCCCAATCCCAAACCTGCACGTGAAGCTGGGGTGGAGCCCTGATCCCATCTCGGGACAGGAGAATGATGGGGATTTGGGAAGCAGGGGTGGGAATTTGGGAAGGGCAGCGGGATCCCAGGGAATTCCTGAGCTCTGGAAAGGGGAATCCCAAAAATTCAGGTGCTCCAGGGGTGGGATTGATCCTGATCCCAATCCTGCACATGCATCCAGAGTGGAGCCCTGATCCCATCCTGGGAAAGGAGAGCAGTGGGGATTTGGGAAACAGGGAAGGGACTTTGGGAAGAGCAGTGTGATCCCAGGGAATCCCTGAGCTCTGGGAAGGGAGAATCCAGGGAATTTGGGTGCTCCAGAGTTGGGATTGATCCTGATCCTGGTTGGGAATGCAGCTGGGGTGGAGCCCTGATCCCATCTGGGACAAGAGAACTGGGGGCATTTGGGAAGCAGGGATGGGAATTTAGGAAGGACACCGTGATCCCAGTGATTCCAGGGGATCCCTGAGCTCTGGGAAGGGGAACCCAGGGAATTTGGGCACCGTTCCCACCTGGAGCAAGGTGCCGACGTTCCCAGGTGGAATCGGAGCGGCTGGAGCGCCAGGTGAAGTGGGAATTCGAGAAGCTGCACAAGTTCCTGTGGGACGAGGAGCAGGCGGTGCTGGCGCAGCTCCGGGAGGAGACGGGCCGGAAGCAGGACCTGATCCAGGGAAAGATGGAGCAGCTGGCCCAGGCCAGCCAGGCCCTGCTCAACGAGGCCGCGCGGCTCGAGGCCGACCTCAAGCAGGACGACCTCACCTTCCTGATGGTAATTCCCACATTCCCCATGGTAATTCCCACATTCCCGGTAGTAACTCCCACATTTCCCATGGTAATTCCAGCATTCCCCATGGTAATTCCCTCATTGCACATGGCAATTCCCACATTTCCCCATGGCAATTCCCACATTCCCCATGGTAATTCCCGCATTCCCCACGGTAATTCCCGCATTGCACATGGTAATTCCCACATTCCCCATGGTAATTCCGACATTCCCCATAGTAATTCCCACATTCCTGGTAATAATTCCCACATTTCCCCATGGTAATTCCCACATTCCTGGTGGTAATTCCCACATTCCTGGTGGTAATTCCCACCTTCCCCATAGTAATTCCCACATTCCTGGTGGTAATTCCCACCTTCCCCATAGTAATTCCCACATTCCCCATGGTAATTCCCACATTTCCCCATGGTAATTCCCACATTCCTGGTGGTAATTCCCACATTCCTGGTGGTAATTCCCACCTTCCCCATGGTAATTCCCACATTCCTGGTGGTAATTCCCACATTCCTGGTGGTAATTCCCACCTTCCCCATGGTAATTCCCACATTCTCCATGGTAATTCCCACATTCCCCATGGCAATTCTCACATTCCCGGTGGTAATTCCCACATTCCCCGTGCTAATTCCCACATTCCCGGTGGTAATTCCCACATTCCCCATGGTAATTCCCACATTTCTGGTGGTAATTCCCACCTTCCCCATGGTAATTCCCACATTTCCCCATGGTAATTCCCGCATTGCACCCATGGTAATTCCCACATTTCTCTGGTGGTAATTCCCACCTTCCCCATGGTAATTCCCACATTTCCCCATGGTAATTCCCGCATTGCACATGGTAATTCCCACATTCTCCATGGTAATTCCCATATTCCCCATGGCAATTCTCACATTCCCAGTGGCAATTCCCACATTTCGCCATGGTAATTCCCACATTCCCCATGGTAATTCCCACATTCCTCATGGGAATTCCCGCATTCCCCATGGTAATTCCCGCATTGCACATGGTAATTCCCACATTCTCCATTGTAATTCCCATATTCCCCATGGCAATTCTCACATTCCCAGTGGCAATTCCCACATTTCGCCATGGTAATTCCCACATTCCTCATGGAAATTCCCACATTCCCCATGGGAATTCCCGCTTTCCCCATGGTAATTCCCCCATTCTCCATGGTAATTCCCACATTCCCCATGGGAATTCCCGCTTTCCCCATGGTAATTCCCCCATTCTCCATGGTAATTCCCACATTCCCCATGGCAATTCTCACATTCCCAGTGGCAATTCCCACATTCCCCATGGCAATTCTCACATTCCCAGTGGCAATTCCCACATTTCCCCATGGTAATTCCCGCATTCCCCATGGGAATTCCCGCATTGCACATGGTAATTCCCACATTCCCCATGGGAATTCCCACATTCCTGGTAATAATTCCCACATTTCCCCATGGTAATTCTCACATTCCTGGTGGTAATTCCCACATTCCCCGTGGTAATTCCCGCATTCCTCATGGTAATTCCCACATTCCCCCATGGTAATCCCCACATTCCCCATGGTAATTCCCACATTCCCCATAGTAATTCCCACGTTCCTGGTAATAATTCCCACATTCCCCGTGGTAATTCCCACATTCCTCATGGTAATTCCCACATTCCCAATGGTAATTCCCACTGGGATCCTGATCCCACCTCCCCCATGTGATCCATGGGCTGTCAGAATTCCGGTGGCATCCAGGATCTTTTTCCTCTTTTCTTTTCCAGACCCACAAGAACCGCAAGCGGAGGTAGGTCCTGATCCCATCACATTCCCAAATCCATGGGAATTCGGGAATGGCTGAACCCTTCCCGCTGGCTGGATGGGGTCTCCTGAGGTCCCCGCTCCAAGAAAATTCCAGCGTCCCCTCCGAGGTGCTGGATGTCCCCTGGGTGTTCCGGGCAGGATGGCGGGGACACAAAGTGGAATTTTCAGGGTTTGTGGGAAGAGTTAAATCCCAGATTTTGTGGGAATTGAGGGAGGATAAACTTGGGAGATGCCAGGTGCCTCATCCCAGTCTTTTGTCCATGGTCGATCCCTGCCCTAGGATCGCCTGCACGGCCGAGGAGCCAGAGGCCGTTCCCTCGGGATTGCTCCTGGACGTGGCCAAATACCTGGGATCGCTCCAGTACAACGTGTGGAAGAAGATGTTGGACACCATCACTGCCGGTGAGGAGCCGGGAATGTCCGGAGCAGGGTTTTCCAGGGGGTGGAAAAATGGGAAATGTGGAGAGGGATTCATCCCTAAAAATGGTGGCTGCAGGGTCTGGAAAGATGGGAAATGTGGAGAGGGATTCATCCCTAAAAATGGTGGTGATGGGGTCTGGAAAGATGGGAAATGTGAAGAGGGATTCATCCCTAAAAATGTGATTTTGGGGTCTGGAAAGATGGGAAATGTGGAGTGGGATTCATCCCTAAAAATGGTGGTTTTGGGGTCTGGAAAGATGGGAAATGTGGAGAGGGATTCATCCCTAAAAATGGTGGTGGCAGGGTCTGGAAAGATGGGAAATGTGGAGAGGGATTCATCCCTAAAAATGGTGGTGGGGTCTGGAAAGATGGGAAATGTGGTGGTGGGATTGGGGATGGGGAAAGTGAAGGGAGGGGCTTGTTCCTCAAAAACGGGAAATTGGGAATGTGGGTTTGCCAGGGACAAGTCCATGCACAGGGATGGGTGTAGGGATGGATCCATGAATCCATGGATGGATCGATGCATCCACGGAAAGATCCATGAAGGGATGGAGGGATGGATCTATGGATGGAGGGATGGATGGATGGATGGGTGGATGGATGGATGGATGGATGGGTGGATGGATGGATGGATGGGTGGATGGATGGATTCTGTGGATGGATCCATGGAAGCATCCATGGATGGAGGGACAGATGGAAGGATCCAGGGATGGTTGGAGGGATGGATCCGTGGATGGAGGGACAGATGGATGGATGCGTTGAAGGATCCATGGATGGATGGACAAATTAATCTATGGATGGAGGGATGGATCCATGGATGGAGGGACAGATGGACGGATCAATGGAAGGATCTGTGAATGGATGGAGGGAGGGGTCCATGGATGGATGGATGGATCCATGGAAGCATCCATGGATGGAGGGACAGATGGACAGATCAATGGAAGGATCTGTGGATGGATGGATTCATGGATGCATGGATGGATGGATGGATGGATCTAAGGATGGATGGAGGGGTGATCCTTGGATGGAGGGGCAGATGGATGAATCCATGGAAGGATCCCTGTAGAGATGGAAGGATCCATGTGTGAATGGATCCCATGGAGGTCTCCACGGATGGACAGATGGATCCCTGCGAGCTGCAAACATCCCACAAAACGTTCCCCTTCCCCCCAGTGCCCTTCAGCCTGGACCCCAACTCGGCCGCGGGCTGGCTCTCCGTCTCCGAGGACCTCTCCAGCGTCTCCATCTGCAGCTACAAAGGCTCCGTGGAGAACCCGGAGCGCTTCACCTCCGCCCCCTGCATCCTGGGCTCCCGCGGCTTCTCTGAGGGCTTCCACACCTGGCAGGTGGACCTGGGCGGGCTGACCAACTGGAGGGTGGGCGTCTCCCGGCCCCACAAAGGTTCCCACTCGTGGAGCTGCCACCACGATTCCCGCTCCGGCTTCTGGTACATCTACCACCTCCAGGGCAAGGACGAGTGCCGGGCGTCCAACGCCGTGCGCTCGCAGACGGCGGCGGGCAACATCCGGCGGGTCCGCGTGGAGCTCGACTGCACCGAGGGCGAGCTCTCCTTCTACGACGCTGACCTCCAGAGCCACATCTACACGTTCCACGAGAAGTTCGGCGGCGCCGTCTTCCCCTATTTCTACGTGGGCAACACCCAGGGCGACGCCAACACCAAGACGCTCCGGATCTGCCCGCTCCGGGTCCGCGTCCTTGAGGACGTCCCGACCTAAGGTGTCTCCTCGCCTCCCGGTGGGGTTGTCCAGGTGCTTTTCCAGGGAAAACCGAAAAAAAAAAAAAAAAAAAAAAAAAAAAAAAAGGAAAAACAAGCAGGGATGAAGAGATTATTTGTTTGTAATGTCTCAGGTTTTTAGCATTAATAAATATTAATAAACATTAGAAATATTATCTATATGTCTCTCCTCCCGTGCGGTTCTGTGCCCAAATCACAGATTTTCCTGTGTCCATGGATCCAAGCTGGGAATGCTGCGGGAGGAAGGGGTTTCCTTGACAAATAAGGAATTAAAGGATTTAGGGGCTTTTCCCCACAGTTTTCAGGGATTCAGGAATCCCTGCTATGATCCTTATCCTGGCTCTTGGAATGGGAAAATCCCACGGGATTTGACATATGGGAAACCATCAGTGGGAGCATCCCTGGGAGTATCCCACCTCCTCCACCCTTTTCCCCACGGCTTTATCCCTCTGAGGGGCTTTTTCCGGGAATTCCCAGCTCTGGGAATCCGGTGGAGATGCATCATTGGTGTTGGGAAAAGGAGGAAGTTCAGAGTTTTTATCCAGAGTTAATCCCACCCAAATGTTGGTTTTTTTTTTTTTTCAAATTCAGGTTGAGTCCTTGGGATTTCAGGTGATTCCAGGGGGGAAGAGAAGGGGCCTGGGTGTCCGTTCCTGCCTTTTTCCTGCTTTTTTTCCTGCCCGGATTCTGACGGGAGCAGGTGGTTTCCATGGTTTCCCATCATTTGCTTGGGAAGCTCCTCGGGAACAAGAGAGGGAGGAGGGAAAACAAAAGGGAGAGGCTGGAGCTGGGGGCGACCCCGGGATCCTCCCACGGCGTATCCCTGGATACGGCAAAGGAGGGAAAAAAGGGACTTGCAGCATCCCAAATCCCTGCGTCCCATCTACATCCACCTTCCCTTGCTCCATCCATCCAATCTCCATCCATTCTTCCATCCTCATCCTCACTCCTTTGATCCCATTGCCATCTTCCCTCCATCCTCATCCTCATCCTCCATCCCTCCATCCCATCCCATCCCATCCCATCCCATCCCATCCCATCCCATCCCATCCCATCCCATCCCATCCCATCCCATCCCATCCCATCCCATCCCATCCCATCCCATCCCATCCCATCCCATCCCATCCCATCCCATCCCATCCCATCCCATCCCATCCCATCCCATCCCATCCCATCCCATCCCATCCCATCCCATCCCATCCCATCCCATCCCATCCCATCCCATCCCATCCCATCCCATCCCATCCCATCCCATCCCATCCCAATCCCAACCCCATTCCTAATCCCAACCCCATTCCTAATCCAAATCCTATCCAATCCCATCTCCATCCCAATCCCATCCCACCCCAATCCTGCACTGCCATCCCAGTCCTCATCCCCATCCCCATCCCAATCCCAATCCCATCCCATCCCCATCCCTTCTCTCCCTCTCATCCCATCCCACCCCAGTCCTGCATTCCTATCCCATCCCAATCCCATCCCATTCCCATCTCCATCCCTTGCCCATCCCAATCCCAATTCCAACCCCAACCCTGCTCCATCCCACTCCCATCCCACCCCAATTCTGCATCCCCATCCTATCCCATCCCAATCCTGTCCCAATCTCATCTCATCCCAGTCCCAATCCCAATCCCAATCCCATTCCCATTCCTAATCCCAATCCTATCCCATCCCAATCCTATCCCAATCTCATCCCAATCCTGCATTCTGATGCCAATCCCACCCCAATCCCAATCCCATTCCCAATCCTGCTCCATCCCAACCCCAATCCCAAACCCAATCCCGATCCAAATCCAGCTCGATCCCAACCCCAATCACATCCCACCCCAATCCTGCATTTCAATCCCAATCCTGCTCCATCCCATCTCCATCCCTTTTCCATCCCTCGTCCATCCCAATCCCATTCCCCTCTCCATCCCAATCCCAATCCCAATCCCAATCCTGCAATCCCAATCCCATTCCCCTCTCCATCCCAATCCCAATCCCAATCCCAATCCTGCAATCCCAATCCCATTCCCCTCTCCATCCCAATCCCAATCCCAATCCCAATTCCAATTCCAATCCCCATCCCATCCCATCCCATCCCATCCCATCCCATCCCAATCCCAACCCCATTCCTAATCCCAACCCCATTCCTAATCCCAATCCCAATCCTATCCCATCCCAATCCTATCCCAATCCCATCCCACCCCAATCCTACATTCTGATCCCAATCCCATCTCAATCCCATTCCCCTCTCCATCCCAATCCCATTCCAATCCCAATCCCAATCCCAATCCCATTACCCCATATACCCCATTATCCCATTATCCCATCACCCCATTATCCCATCCCTCCTCCCCATCCCAATCCCCCTCCCCATCCCATATCCCGACATTTCCCATCACCCCAAAATCCTGCGGATTCCCAGAATTCTGAACATCCCAACCCCAATTCTGGCGCATCTGGGATGGGTTCGGGAATGTAAGGCCTGGGATTTTTCCCTTTTTTCTGGGAATTTTGGAGGATAAATGTGGGGGAAACACTGGAGGGGTTGAGGGGTTCCTCTGTGCCTTTTCCATCCCAAAACCTGGGATGGAATTCCTGGAATTCCACCTGGGAAAATGCAGATGCTTGCTTGGAAAGGTCTCACTGATTATTTTTTTGAAAGGGATTATTTTTATTTTTATTTTTATTTTTATTTTTATTTTTATTTTTATTTTTTAATTTGTTTTTATTTTTTAGGTCTTAATTTATTTGGGTTTTAGATTTTAATTTCTAATGTTTTTTTAATTTCTTAACGGGTTTTTTAAAACATTAAGATTAACTTTAATTTTTCTTCTCTAGGCTTTTATTTCAACTGTAATTTTAAAATCGTTATATTTCTAAAATAGTAAAATTAATTTTTAGTTTTATTGAATGATATTTTCCCTTTTATTTTTAAAGTGTCTTTTTTCATTTTTTATTTTTGTTTTTTAGACTTTCCTTTTGGCTTTTATTTTTTATTTTAGTTTATTCGTATTTTTACATTTACCTTCATTATTCTATTTATGTTTACCTTAATTTAAAAATATTAATTCATTTGTTTTAAAATAAATTGTTTACTTCTCTTTTTATATTTTTCTATTTTGCATATTATATACTATAGAATTATTTTATATCTATTTAATCATAACTATTTCTTTATCATAATTTTTCATTTCTTTTGACTTTATTTTGTATTTTTGGGGGGTGTTGCATTTATTTTTGTATTTGTTTTATATCACATTTTTAGGGGTTTATGTTTATATTTATTTCATAATCATTCACTATTTTTCAAATTTATTTTATATTTATTCTTGGATTTATTTTAAATTTATTCCATATTTATTTTCTACATTTATTTTGAATTTAATCCATATTTATTTTTGCATTTATTTAAAATTTATATTTTTGGCATAGATTTAAAAATTAATTTCACATTTATTTCACATTTATCTTTATTAATATTTTTCCCACATTTCCCCCATCCCATTCTCCCATTTTGATCCCAATTTCCAATAAAAATCTCGTCACTTTTTTCCCATTTTTCCCACAATTCCCGCCCCATTCCCGGGATCCCCCTGGACCCACCCAGGATTTGGGGCGGGGCCTCCATCGCCGGCGGCTCATCGATGATGTCATTTCTGACCAATCAGCGCCTTTGCCCCGCCCCTCCCCTCCCTCCTGGTACCCGGAGCATCCCAAGGTTTTGGGGGATTTGCGGGGGATTTTGGGGCGGATTTGGTGGATTTTTGGGGGATGTGGGAGCCTCCCGGGGAGGTTCTCCGGGAATCCTGGGAGCCACTGGAATTCCCAGGGACAGGAATCATGGAAAGGGAATGGTTTGGGTGGGAAGGAGCTCAAATCCCACCCGTTCCAACCCCGACACCTCCCTCCATCCCAGGCTGCTCCAGCCTTTCCTTGGACACTGCCAGGGATTCTCTGGGAATCCCAGCCCAGCCAGGAATTCCTTCCCAAGATCCCACCATGCCAAGCTCCCCTTTCCCACTGGAAGCCATTCCCTGGCTCCTGCCCCTCCAGCCCTTGCCCAAATCCCAGCTCTCCTGGAGCCCCTTGGGGATGGGGAAGCGGCTCCAAGGATTCCCTGGATCCTTCCCTGACCCAGCTGCACATTCCCAGCTCTCCCAGAATTCCATAAAAATCCCTCGGGATGGATCCTGAGTGTCCTTGATCCCAGAATCCCAGAACGGTTTGGGACAGTATCCATGGAGCTTCAATCCCATCCCAGGGACACTTCCCACCATCCCAGGGTGATCCAAGC
Organism: Nesospiza acunhae; assembly: GCA_013398715.1. Taxonomy (NCBI): domain Eukaryota; kingdom Metazoa; phylum Chordata; class Aves; order Passeriformes; family Thraupidae; genus Nesospiza; species Nesospiza acunhae. The sequence continues at coordinate 92,460 of VZSU01000776.1, forward strand.
CCCATCCAAACTTTCCTTGGACATTCCCAGGGATCCAGGGATTCTCTGGGAATTCCACCCAGCCCTAAAAAAGCCACTCCTGAAATTGGGGACATGAGCCACCTCCAGGTGTGACCCTCCCAGTGTTCCCAGAGCCATTCCCGGTTCCAGGATTTGATCCCAAAATCCATCCCTAAAAAGGCCACCCATGAAATGGGGAACAGGAGCCACCTCCAGGTGTGACCTTCCCAGAGCCTTTCCCAGCTCCAGGATTTGATCCCAAACTCCATCCCTAAAAAAGCCACTCCTGAAATCAGGGAGCCATCCCCAGGTGTGACCCTCCCAGAGCCATTCCCAGCTCCAGGATTGGATCCCAAAATCCATCCCTAAAAAAGCCACTCCTGAAATCAGGGAGCCATCCCCAGGTGTGACCCTCCCAGAGCCATTCCCGGTTCCAGGATTGGATCCCAAAATCCCTCCCTAAAAAAAGCAACTCCTGAAATTGGGGACAGGAGCCACCTCCAGGTGTGACCCTCCCAGAGCCATTCCCAGCTCCAGGACTGGATCCCAAACTCCATCCCTAAAAAAGCCACTCCTGAAATGGGGACATGTGACCCTCCCAGTGCTCCCCGTGTCATTCCCATCTCCAGGATTTGATCCCAAAATCCATCCCTAAAAAAGCCACTCCTGAAATGTGGGACACGGGGCCACCACCAAGTGTGACCATCCCAGAGCCATTCCCAGCTCCAGGATTGGATCCCAAACTCCACCACTGAAAAAGCCACTCCTGGAATGTGGGGACAGGAGCCACCTCCAGGTGTGACCCTCCAAGCCATTCCCAGCTCCAGGATTGGATCCCAGAGCCATTCCCGGTTCCAGAAGATGACCCCAAACTCCATCCCTAAAAAAGCCACTCCTGAAATGGGGACATGTGACCTTCCCAGTGCTCCCAGAGCCATTCCCAGCTCCAGGATTGGATCCCAAAATCCATCCCTGAAAAAGCCACTCCTGAAATGGGGAACAGGAGTCACCTCCAGGTGTGACCCTCCCAGTGCTCCCAGTGTCATTCCCATCTCCAGGATTTGATCCCAAGCTCCATCCCTAAAAAAAGCCACTCCTGAAATGGGGACATGTGACCCTCCCTTTGCTCCCGGCATCATTCCCGGTTCCAGGATTGGATCCCAAAATCCATCTCTAAAAAAGCCACTCCGGAAATGTGGGGACAGGAGCCACCTCCAGGTGTGACCTTCCCAGAGCCATTCCCAGCTCCAGGATTGGATCCCAAAATCCATCCCTAAAAAAGCCACTCCTGAAATTGGGAGTCACCTCCAGGTGTGACCTTCCCAGTGCTCCCCGTGTCATTCCCATCTCCAGGATTTGATCCCAAACTCCATCCCTAAAAGAAGCCACTCCTGAAATGGGGACATGTGACCTTCCCAGCGCTCCCAGAGCCATCCCCAGCTCCAGGATTGGATCCCAAAATCCCTCCCTAAAAAAAGCAACTCCTGAAATTGGGGACAGGAGCCACCTCCAGGTGTGACCCTCCCAGAGTTCCCAGAGCCATTCCCGGTTCCAGGATTTGATCCCAAAATCCTTCCCTAAAAAAGCCACTCCTGGAATGTGGGGACAGGAGTCACCTCCAGGTGTGACCCTCCCAGAGCCATTCCTGGTTCCAGGACATGATCCCAAAATCCATCCCTGAAAAAGCCACTCCTGAAATTGGGGACAGGAGTCACCTCCAGGTGTGACCTTCCCAGTGCTCTGCGTGTCATTCCCAGCTCCAGGATTTGATCGCAAGCTCCATCCCTGAAAAAGCCACTCCTGAAATGGGGACATGTGACCTTCCCAGTGCTCCCAGAGCCATCCCCAGCTCCAGGATTGGATCCCAAAATCCATCCCTGAAAAAGCCACTTCTGAAATGTGGGAGCCATCCCCAGGTGTGACCCTCCCAGAGCCATTCCCAGCTCCAGGATTGGATCCCAAAATCCCTCCCTGAAAAAGTCATGCCTGAATTCAGGGAGCCACCTCCAGGTGTGACCCTCCCCATGCTCCCCGTGTCATTCCCAGCTCCAGGATCTGATCCATGGCCACCAAGGCCACCAAGGCCCCGGGCTGGTGTCCGGAGCTGGGATCCCGGGAAGGGCCTGGATCCTGGGAATCTCAAAGGAGCCGGCGGTGCCAGGCATGGCCGGGCCGTCCCGGAGCCACTCAAGGGCTCTTTGTCCCCAGCTTGGCCGCTGGGGTTTGACCCTTTCCCGGCCTTTGTCCCTCTGGAATGCGCTCCAGCCCAATTCCCACAGGAATCCCAAATCCCGCCCGCTTGGAACCTGGCAGGGAAAGGATCGGAAATTTGGGGATTTTCAGCGAGATGTCCCTGCCATGGAATCACTGGGTCATGGAACGGTTTGGGTGGGAATGGTCCTTAAATCCCACCCCAAGGACGCCTTCCCCTATCCCAGATTTCTCCAATCCCCACCCAGCCTCTGGAATTGAACATTCCAGAGCCGGAATACCCCAATTCACCCCCAAAAATTCCAATGGGGCCGTCCCGTCCTTCCCGATATCCTGTCCCCCCAAACCCACCCTAAATCCTTTTTCCAGAGCCATCCATGTTCCCAAAACATGACGGAGAAATCCAGATCCTAAAAATACCGGAATGAATCCCAGAGGTGCTGGCGGGAAATAAGCTGGGATGAGGCGGATTTGGGGAAGGAGAGCCAGAATATCCAATTCACCCCAAATTCCAACAGGGCCATCCCGTCCTTCCCAATATCCTGTCCCCCCCAAACCCACCCTAAATCCCCTTTCCAGAGCGTCCCCAAAATGGGACGGAGAAATCCAGACCCTAAAAATACCAGGATGATTCCCAGAGGTGCTGGGGATGTGACAGATGGAAAAGAGGCCGGGATGAGGTGGATTTGGGGAAGGAGAGCTGGAATAACCAATTCACCCCAAATTCCAACAGGGCCATCCCATCCTTCCCGCTATCCTGCCCCCCAAACCCACCCTAAATCCCTTTTCCCGAGCAATCCACGTTCCCAACACGTGACGGAGAAATCCCGAACCTAAAAATACCAGGACGATTCCCAGAGGTGCTGGGCATGTGTCCAGTGGAAAATAGGCCAGGATGAGGCGGATTTGGAGAAGGAGAGCCGGAATATCCAATTTACCCCAAAAATTCCAATGGGGCCATCCCGTCCTTCCCGCTATCCTGCCCCCCAAACCCACCCGAAAGCCTTTTTCCAGAGTTATCCGCGTTCCCAAAACATGACAGAGAAATCCAGATCCTAAAAATACCGGAATGAATCCCAGAGGTGCTGGGGATGTGACTGATGGAAAAGAGGCCGGGATGAGGCGGATTTGGGGAAGGAGAGCCGGAATAACTCAATTCACCCCAAAATTACAATGGGGCCATCCTGTCCTTCCCGATATCCTGCCCCCCAAACACACCCTCAATCCCTTTTCCAGAACGATCCACGTCCCCAAAAAATCCAGAACATAAAAATACTGGGATGATTCCCAGAGGTGCCCAAAACGTGGCCAGCGGAAAATAGGCCGGGATGAGGCGGATTTGGGGAAGGAGAGCCGGAATTTGGGAAGGACTCGGCACTCCAGAGGTGCCCTCGTTCCTCACGGATTCCCCGGAGGTTCCACCGGCCCCAAAATAGTCCTGGGATCTGGGGCTCGGCCTCTCCGTGCTCCCGTGGCCCGGATTGGGGACGGAGGAGGACGAGTCCTGGTGGGAATTGAGGGCTGGGAATGGTGGGATAGGGTGGGATTGGGACTGGGACATGTCCTGGGGATGGGAGGGTGGAGGAGGTGGCCCAATGTCCTACAGGATGGAGGGGACACCCCGTTGTCCCCCCAGATGGACAGGACATCCCGTTGTCACCAAATCTTGGAGATGCCACCCCTTTGTCCCCAGACCTTGGAGATGTCACCCCATTGTTCCCTGGGATGGACAGGACATCCCGTTGTTACTGAATCCTGGAGGTGTCACCTCATTATCTCAGAGATGACACCTCATTGTCCCTCAGGATGGAAGGGACACCCCATTGTCCCCAAATCCTGGAGATGTCACCCCATTATCTCAGAGATGTCACCCCATTGTCCCTCAGGATGGAAATGATGCCCCATTGTCCCCAAATCCTGGAGATGTCACCCCATTGTCTTGGAGATGTCACCCCATTGTCCCCTGGAGTGGAGGGGACACCCCACTGTCCACCCATATTGATGTCACCTGACTGTGCCCCTATGTTGATGTCACCTCATTGTCCCCCCCATATCAATGTCACCTGACTGTCCCTCATATCGATGTCACCTCATTGTCCCCTCCATGTGGATGTCACCCCATTGTTCCCCACCCTGGAGATGTCACCTCATTATCCCCCCCACAGTGATGTCACCTCATTGTCACCCCCATATTGATGTTATCTCATTGTCCCCCACCCTGGGAATGTCACCCCACTGTGCCCCAGGATCGAGGGGACACCCCATTGTCCCCCCCATATCAATGTCACTCCATTGTCCCCCCATATCGATGTCACCTGACAGTCTCCCCTATCGATATCACCCCATTGTCCCCCCCCAAATCGATGTCACCCCATTGTCCCCAATATCGATATCACCTGACAGTCTCCCCTATCGATATCACCCCATTGTCCCCCCATATCGATGTCACCCCGTTGTCCCCCCTATATCGATGTCATCCCCACTGTCCCCCCACACTGATGTAACCCCATTGTCCCCCTATATCGATGTCCCCCCATACTGATGTCACCTCACTGTCCCCCCATATCGATGT
>VZSU01000777.1:0-12897 GCA_013398715.1 Nesospiza acunhae
ATTTATCTATTTATAATTTATAATTTATAGAAGTTAACTATTTCCTAATTACATTATAAACATTTCTTGGCCTATCAGCTTTAACTACACCATATTGTAAATGCCTTAAAGCTAATTATCTAAAATTACCCCTCGTGGGTCCTACTGCCATGTATCTTTTATAGTTCTATTTCGTTAAAATATCTAGTCTTATTTGCAAGGCCACCTTTTGAAACTTGTTTCTAACTCCATTTCTCTCCCAACAATGTCTGTCCTACTCCATGGCATTTCCAAGTCAGCATTTCTTATCTCAAGGTTTGCATACAGATACACACTATGTGAGCCTTCTGTCAAGTTTGAGAATTTTCTACAAATTATTTTCCCACATTTCTCCCCCTCTCTTGTACAGAAAAAAACTTTGATGGCTTTTTCCATCAGTTGTTGAGTACAGTGTAGTACACAAGGCACTATGACTAGCATTGTTATTACAACAATCAATGCATATAAACTTTCTGTCAAGCTTTGAGAATTTTCTACAAATTCATTTCCTATACAGGACCAGTGCCTTAATTGTCCTACCCACCCTTCTTGACTCCCTCACCCCGTCCTGAAGGAATGGACAGGGGTCAAACTGTGTGTCCAGCGCTCCATCCCACACCCCAGTACTCCAGGGTTCACCCAGGTTGGAGTGGGACTCCCTGGGCTGTGGGCAGAGGCTGAGCCAGAGCAAATCCTGCCCTCTAAACCCAGCATTTCTCTCCCTTTCCCCTTTCCAGCACAGAGCTCTGTCCTTCAGGCTCTGCAGCTCCTGGTGTTGATTCTCCTCTTCTCCTTCTCCTTCTCCTTCTCCTTCTCCTTCTCCTTCTCCTTCTCCTTCTCCTTCTCCTTCTCCTTCTCCTTCTCCTTCTCCTTCTCCTTCTCCTTCTCCTTCTCCTTCTCCTTCTCCTTCTCCTCCTTCTCCTTCTCCTTCTCCTTCTTCTTGTTCTTCTTCTTCTTCTTCTCATTCTTCTTGTTCTTCTTCTTCCTCTCATTCTTCTTCTTCTTCTTCTTCTTCCTATTACTATTACTATTATTATTATAATTATTATTATATTGATACATATTATATATATGTAGATACATATTATATTATTGGCTTTTTTGCAAATATTAAAATGGATTTTACATGTGTATTGTTAAAGTAACTTTGTTATAAAGATATAGTTGTTATTTCTGTTTATTAAGCTCAGTGAAATGGCTGATATCCGTGTGCTGTGTTAAAAGCCTGCTGGGATGGGATAACACCAAATGCACACAGGATGAGCACACCTGGACAGATGTGCCAACCAGCAGCACCCACCCTCTGAAGGCAGAGTGGGCCAGGGTCCAGAACTGGAGGTGATAAGAGTGGACGAAAACCACACCCAAGGACTGTGTGTGCTCTGAAAAGGCAGATCCAAGGAGGAGCCAGGCTAAACAATTCTTGGAACATGTAAACTGCTTTGGGGGGAAGTTTACTGTGCATAAGAGTCTATGAATATGCAAAGGGCTGATGGAATTAAAAGGTATTTCAGGGGTGTCCCCGAAGGTGACTTGGTGAAGTGCCAGAATGCACCCGGCCATAACAACCTTTGCTCTGTGCTCCTTGTCTCCTGTTGTCCTTTATTAAAATTTTTACATGTTCACAGGAGAGTGGCCGTGTTTGTCACACTGGGGTGCAGAGGGCCCGCTGGGGGCGGGCAGCGGGGGCTGTGCCCGGCACAAAGAACCGCTCCGAGCGCTGCACTGCTGGGAGGGGACCGGGAAGGGACCGGGAGGGGACCGGGAGGGGACCGGGAGGGCACCGCTGGCACCGCAGTCCGGGAGGGGCCGCGGGGCTGAGCTGGGCGGGGGACACGCTGTCCTCGGCTCGCTCGGCTTTTTGTTAGAGCTTCCAATCCCCGGTGTGATAGCGAACCCCGGGAATGCCCCCAGTGCTATGAAAATGGAATTATTATGGCTGTTGAGCTCTTACTCAGTCTGCTCCAGTGGAAGTGTCCCTGCCCATGGTGGGGGGGTGGGACCTTACAGCTCCCCCCCAACCCAAACCTTTCTGTGATTCTATGAAAAGTGCATTAAAATTAAACTTCAAAGGTTCTTTGTGACCCCCGGAGGGACCAGTGCTCCCAGCAGTGCTCTGGTGTGCAGAGGTTCCTGCAGGAAATGCTGACCCCAGCCATGTCCCCAGACCCTGCTGCCACACCTGTGCTGGCTCTCCCAGACCAGAAGGTGCCAATGCCTTCTCTCCACTCCAGTCACCCTATTTCCTTCTCCACCTCCCCAAGGCCCCAGCTCTTAGCCGGGCTGGGATCAGCCCTGCCCCTCCTGCAGAGATGTGACAGCAGCCAGGCTCTGTGCCAGCCCCAGGTGATGCTGGGCTGTTGCAGATCCCTCCATTTCCTCAATGTTATAAATGTGTTACATTAGAACAAGAAAAGAACTCAAAACATGTAAGTGACAAGCTGGGGCAGAGCTGTTCCCACTGATAACTCCACCAGGAGGCAGAACCCTGCAGGACCAGACCTGGGGTCCCTGGCTGTGACCCCAGCACGGAGTGATGTGTAGGGATGGCTGTGGCTTTACTCTGTCCCTGCCTTTGTGCCCAGCCTGCTCCACCACCAGCACCTCAGATGATGTTCCTCCCCTTGGCTGGAGCCTTTGATCCTTCAGCTGTCAGCAGGGACAGACCCAAATGGGACAGTGTTGGGGAAGATGAAACAGGAAAGCCTTATAAATATGATTGTCTGGCAGAAGATTTTGAGAATATAGAAACTATAAGCGAGATTGAAATGAGATCCCTTAGTTATTGAACAACTGGAAAACAATGGCATGGCCAGCTGAAGGTGATCCCCTTTTGATGAAACAACACCCTCTGCTTGCAGACAGCTCCAAGGGTCAGAGCAGACCCTGCCAGCTTGGCAGAAGGGGCCCAAAGAGGAGTTTTTAGGGTTTAAAATGTAACACAGTATAGTAATGTAACGATTCTTGTAGGCTTTATGGAAATGCTATAGGATTTGTCTATTGTACCAGATTGGTTAGTGAGAATCAGAATATTCAACACAGAAGAAGATTTATTGTATTAGAACAGGAACTTTGCTCTCTTACCCTGTTTATTCTTTTACCCCTTGACGCTCTTACCCCTTTTACTCTCTCACCCTTTTACTCTCTCACCCTTTTACTCTGTCCCCCTCTCTTCTCTCAGCCTGCTCTGAGCTGTGGCTGGCAGCTCCCAGCAGGGCCCTGCACCCAGGCCCTTTGCAATAAACCCCAAGTTCCTGACCTGGCTGCAGAGATCTCTGATCTCCATCTGTCCCAACCGTGCTAACCCCCCGACGCTCCTACAGGACAGGAGAGCTAAAACAGCACAAACCCTGCCACAAACAGCCGCAAGAGCCAGAAGGAGAATTAACTACCCTTCACAGCAAACCCAGTCCCAGAGTGAACTTTATTTTACTGAAGGTTCACTTGGGCCCAGCAGCTTTCTGCCTTTTTGCAGGATCAATGCCCAGCTGGAGCAGCTGGTGGGCTCAGGGATGCTCCATTTCTTGCCACCTCACTGGCTTTGCTGGCTCTGAAAACAAGGTGATGGTAAAAACAGGGGGAGAGCTCATCCAGGCCAGCTCTGGCACAGACCTTCCCCAGGGGCCACCAGACCTGGGGACAGGTGGGAGTCCAGACACTGCCCCACAGGGTCAGTGCCCCAGGTGCCCCACCTTCAGGGCTCAGGCATCCCCTGTTTCACCTGTCCTGGGCTGAATTTATGATGCTTGTACCCCCATTGGTCTGATTTGCCCAGAGATAAATTTTGCACCTTTGAGGCCAGTCTGAGAGCAAATGGGGGAGAGAAGAAGCTCAGTTTGTTTTCAGACACTGCTCTCGCTCCTCCACATTCCTGCCTCCATATTCCTGCTCCTGGATTGTGCTGTCTGTGGATGGACAGACAGCAGGACAGAGCTCTCCTTTGCTTTAGTTAATTTTAGCTGGGGCAGAGGATTTCTCTGGACTGTGGTTTTTCTTTTTCTTGAAACTGTTTAAACCTGCTCTGGACTGAACACCTGTGCAAACCCAGAGCACCAGGAGTATTTCTCTGTCTGCTCTGGGGTGCCCTGACCCCCAGGGGAGCTCTGACTTTGACCCTCATCCATGGAGAAAGTTTCCTGGACTTCAACATAGACTGGAATCCACAAAAGTGTGAAATAGATTATAGAGAGCAGTGTAGGTGCATCACTTGGTGAGAAATTGAGGTTCTGGGATTTTTATATGTTGTGGATGGAAGCAAGATGGAGGGCACAGGGTGTTGTCCTGGATTTCTTCTTCATGCTTCTTCTCCATGGGTTTGGGTGGCATTTTGTAATTGGGCAGAAAAGTCCACACTGGGGGCTCTTTGGGATCAGTTATTGGGTTAAAAGGGAACATAATCCAGGTGTCCTTTCTTAATTGGACAGTTTAGTCTTAAAAGACCTTGTACCAAGAGATTGTTGGCCATCTTGTGCCTTCTAATGAAAAGCTGCAGAACTCACAGTAGTGAGGCTGTTTCACTGATAAAAATAATAAACACCTGAGTCTGGACAGGAGTTACTGTCTCAAGTGCCTTCAATCCAGACCCAGAGAACCGATAAACACCCAGAAGAGCACCAGCAGCTCCACCTGTGGCCCACCATGCTGGGCCTGGGCCAGAGGGACTGATAAGAGACTGATAAGGGTTGCTGTAACCCATGAAAATAAACTTTCTGAGTTTGTAGTCTCTTTTGGAGTGGCAAGAGGTTTTATTGTTTATTTAGTTCATTTTTTTTGTGATGACGAATGCTTTGCCTGTTAAATAAACAGGGTTTTTTCCACTTCTCTCCAAGGAAATATTTTCCTGAACCAGCTGGGGGAGGGACATCGTGAATCTGCTTTCCAGAGGAACCCTTTGGAGGTTCTCTCCCAAATTCGCCCTAAAGCTGGACACACCCCAACTCCCGAGAGCGCCAGAGCTCTGCATGGGCAGCACTGTGACCCAAACGGCACAGCAGAGCTCCAGACACAGCCTCCTTAGCAGGCCGTGCATCCTGTGCACCCCCTGTGCACCCCCTCTGCATCCCCTGTGCATCCTGTGCATCCCTTGTGCACCCCCTGTGCACCCCCTGTGTATCCTGTGCATCCCCTGTGCCTCTTGTGCATTTTCTGTGCCTCCCTTTCATTCCCTGTGCATCCCCTGTACCTCTCGTGCATTTTCCGTGCCTCCCCGTGCATTCCCTGTGCCTCCTGTGCATCCCTGTGCATTCCCTGTGCCTTTCATGCATCCCCTGTACATTCCTGGTGCATCCCCTGTGCCTCTCGTGCATCCCCTGTCCATCCCATGCATTTTCTGTGCCTCCTATGCATTCTCCGTGCATCCCCTGTGCATTCCCTGTGCATTCCCGTGCATTCCCTGTGCCTCCCATGCATTTCCTGTCCCTCCCTGAGCATTCCCTGTGCCTCCCGTGCATTACCTGTTCATCCTGTGCATTCCCTGTTTCTCCCGTGCATCCCCTGTGCATCCCATGCATCCCCTGTGCATTCCCGGGGCATTCCCTGTGTATCCTGTGCATCCCGTCCATCCCATGCATTTTCTATGCCTCCTATGCATTCCCTGTGGCCCCGTGCATTCCCTGTGCCTCCCATTCATTCCCTGTGCATCCCCTGTGCCTCCCATGCATTTCCTGTCCCCCCCTGAGCATTCCCTGTGCCTCCCGTGCATTACCTGTTCATCCTGTGCATTCCCTGAGCATTCCCTGTGCCTTCCGTGCATTCCCTTTGAATGCCCTGTGGGTCCCATTCATTCCCTGTGGACCCCGTGCATCCTGTGCATTCCTTGTGCATCCCCTGTGCATTCCCTGTTCCTCCCATGCATCCCCTGTGCGTTCCCTGTACACTCCATGCATCTCCTGTGCGTTCCCTGTACACTCCATGCATCCCCTGTGCGTTCCCTGTACACTCCATGCATCCCCTGTGCGTTGCCTGTACACTCCATGCATTCCCTGTGCATCCCATGCATTCCTTGCTCATCCCGTGCATCCCCTGTGCATGCCCTGTTCCTCCCGTGCCTCCCCGCTTCATGCAGGCGCTGTGCCGGAGGTTTTTGTCCCAGGCTCTCTCGGGCTGTGCCAACAGAGGATCAGAGCCCCCCCGCTCCACTCCCCGGCCTTATCCCGCTAAGCCCAGCCCCGGTGCCCCAATAACCGGACCCAGACAGGGGTTTCTCCCTTTAAGAAGCCTTTGCAGCTTAAAGCCGGAGCTCATCCATCTCATGACGCCACGCCCGCGGCAGGAACCCCGAATTAGAGCAGCTGCCGGTGCCAGCCGGGTGCCGAGGGCACGGGGTGAGTGTGGCACGGCCCGGCCGCGGGGCTGGCACCGGCACCGGCACCGGCACCGGCGCTCCTGCCCGCGCTGCCCCGGGAAAGGCGTTCTTACATCGGGAGGAGGCGGCAGAAGGGAGGGCACCTGCTCGGGGATAGCAGCAGCTGAGTTACTGCCCAGGCGCTGCGGGCAGGAGGATTTAACTCTTCCAGGGCTGAAAATCTTCCCCTGCTGTCCTCCCCAGCTCCCGAGGGATCCCCTCCTCCAAAGGCAGGCACGTGAGACTGGGCAGGAGGATGCTCTAGAATTTAAAATCCTTTTGGAGACTGATAAATAACAAACACAAACTGAGCACCCCTCTCTCACTATCTCCATGCCCCGGTGATGCCTCAGGTTTCAGCTTTTATATTTTTCAGACTCTGTGCTGCTTTAGTGTGTGGGTCTGGGGTTCATATGAGGGGATGCTGAGCTCTCTGCACAGAGCAGGGAGACAAAACAATTCCTGCTCCAGCCGGGGACCCAGGACAAATGATCCAAATCTCAGCCCCAAGAGCACAAACACTGTGGGCTGGAGAGAGAAAAACAAGCAGGGTGGGACTGCAGGGGCTAAAGCTGGAATTGGACAATGAACTCCAATATGCAAATGGAGCAGAACCTTTAAAAGTGTGAGACCCCGTACCCGCTCCTGCATTTTGTGACCATTTTGGGTTCACCTGGGGTGTAGCCGTGTCTGGGCTCTTGTGCTGCCCAAGGTGGCTCCATTGAGGCCTCCTAATAAATCCCTGCTTTATTGTTTAGCTCTGTCTGGTCTCTGTCCTAGGCCAGCCTGCACAAGGCATCACTGGAGCATCCCTGACAATTCCCCTCATCCCTCCTTGGTGCATTTGCCCCCTCTGCAAACGCAGGAAGATGGAACTGCGGCACAGTGGGCAGGAGATGTCACCTCTGGGTGCGTCCTCAGCCCTAAAACACAGCAAAGCAAGAGACCCGTGGGGTGTGCACGGCGGGGCTCAGGCAGGACTGAGCTGTGCAGGGCGGGGCTGTCACACACGGGTCACACACAGAGCCTGCCTGGGAGGGGACCCACAGCCCCCACACCTGGGCATCTCCCATCCCTCCCCCTTCCAAGCTGTCCCCCCCAGCCGTGGGTATTATTTTGGCTCTGTGTGGGTGCTGCTGCTGGGTCACGGCCCCTGGGCTCTGGCAGCAGCAGGGATGGAGCATTTGGTGAGCGCAGACAACACAGGGAGCATTCAGAGCTGCCAGGCTTTGAGCCTGAGCCCCTGAGGCTGCAGGAAGGGGGGGATGTGGGGTGTCCCCCCAGCTGCTAGCTGGGCTGGCCAGAGCTGGACGGGGCTGAAAGGAAGCCGGAGCCTGCTCTCAATGCACCGCTTGTCCTCCTGCCCTGCAAACCCCGCTCTGAGCCGGCAGCCCCTGCTCGCCCCGGGCTTTGCTCTCCCACGCTCCCAGTCCCTCTCCTGAGCCCGACAGCTTCTTGCTCCTCCGGGCAGAGCCATCCTCCTCCCACAGCCCGTCTCTCCCCCCGGCTAACCCCCTTCCCACCACAGCATGAACCCGGCAGACTGCTCTTCCCTCCTGCCCTCCTTCCCTCCTCCCTTCCCTCCGCTCCCTGCAGCTCCCTCACGCCCCCACCGATGCTCTCATCTTTCTCAAACAGTGAATTTTCTCACATCCTCCCACCTTTTTATTCCATAAATGTATCCCATTGCTTTTTTTAACCCGGACACACCGTAAGGATGTGCGACATCCTGTGCAGGGGAGGGCTGGGAAGTGACAGCTTGGCATTTAAAGCTGCCCCTCCCAGCTTCATTCAGCTCTTCCTTACAACGGGGACACAAACACCTCCGGTTTATCATTTCATATGCCTCCTCCGTGCCCCTTTCCTGAATTAAGCAGCTCCAGGGCTATCCCACTCCCTTTGCTGCCTCCCTCTGCACCTGATCTGGCTCATGAGGTCCCTCCTCAGGCAGCACAGCCAGAGCTGCAGGCAGCGCAGCTAAATTAGAACAAAGGCGGGGGGGGGAAGCCACTGCTGTGGTTGCTTTTCCTTCCTCTCTTTCGTTTCCCGGGGATTTGTTGATCTCAGAGAGGGCTTTGAGGTTTTAACTACTGCAGACATGATATGGACACCCCACACATCCCTGTTTTGCTCCAGCTGGAAATTGTTGGCTTGGAGCATTCCTCTGTTCATGGAGTTAGATGAGAAAAGCAGCCAGGGCAGGAAAAATCCTTCTGAGATCATAAAATCACAGAATGGTGAAAGGGACCCTAACAATCTTTGTTTGTATGAAAAGTCACACAGAGACATGGAATAGTTTGGGCTGGAAGGGACTTTAAAGCCCATCCCATCCCACCCCTGCCATGGCAGGGACACCTCCCACTGTCCCAGTCTCAGTGTCCAGCCTGGCCTTGGGCACTGCCAGAGATCCAGGGGCAGCCACAGCTGCTCTGGGCACCCTGTGCCAGGGCCTGCCCACCCTGCCAGGGAACAATTCCTCATTCCCAATATCCCATCCATCCCTGCCCTCTGGCAGTGGGAGCCATTCCCTGTGTCCTGTCCCTCCATGCCTTGTCCCCAGTCCCTCTCCAGCTCTCCTGGAGCCCCTTTAGGCCCTGGAAGGGCTCTGAGCTCTCCCTGGACCCTTCCCTTCCCCAGCACTCCCAGCCCCACAGCATTGGGGTCCTCTGAGCCCCCAAACATCCAGGTGAGGTCCCTGTGCATCCCTTCACAGTCAGTCTTTTGTTTTTTTCCCTACTGGAACATTGTCAGAAACATTCCTACTACTGCCAGCCTGCCTGCTGTAATTTGTTTCCTGCATTTTAGCCAACTCAACACCTGGCTGAAGCCACATAGGAACCTCCCCTCTCCTCCCACAGGAACTCAGCTTCAAGAGACCCCTTTGGAAATTCAGGTGGGCTTTATCAGCCTGCCATCAGCAGCAGGACAGGAAAACCCCAGAGTTACTGAGCATTAATAGCATTTTGGGCAATGAGAATTTATGGCTTGGCCAAGGGATTGCTGGGCTGGAGCCCCTGCCCAAAGATGCTGGTTTCCATCCTCACCAGATCTGCTCTGAGACTGCAGTGGCTTTGGACAGGACTGACAAAACATTTCAGGAAGACTCCGAAATTTCTGCCTCTACCTACAATATACAGATTTTTGTCCCAGCATGGTTTTGTCACTGGCAAAGCTGCAACCTGCCCTGCTGCCCTGGCTCTGTTTCGGGTTAGAGAGGAACATCACCACCCACAGAGCAGGGAAGGGCCTGAGTACTGGGATAAGGGGTAATGTGTCTGATCTCTGCACCAGTGCCTGCTTTGAGAAATCAGAGTCCCCCCACATCCAGCCTGACTCTTCCCCTGCTCTCCCTGGGCTGGCAGTGATGGATTTGGGATTGATTTTCTGCCTTCACTTCCCCGTGTGCTGGGAACAGATGGCAGATCTGGGACATGGAGGTGACAGAGAAGGACACTGGCTGAGTCATTGAAACCACAGAGAGCTCTGAACCGGGCAGGTGCAGCTCTGGGGGCAGGACAAGCACTGAGCCAGCCCAGCACACTGAGCCCTTGTGTGAGGGCCCTGCTGTGGGAATTCAGGACTCCTGCAACACTGACCAATACAATTGATCAGAAGCTGTTTATTGTTTATATTATGTACTTATTTATACATTCTAACTCTCTGCACATGCTGATCACACGTTTTTTACCAGTGCTTTTGTCTTGTCCATGTGTTCTGTGTGCACCTCTCAGAGTAGGGGATTGGTCATTGTTGGGAAGGATGAAAGTTTGACAAGAAAGTTTCACAGATACCTGTGCTTGGCAGATAGCTCTCTGAATGTAGAACCTGAGAGCAGAATAGAGATGGAAGCAAGTTGTGATATAGAAGAACAAGAGATGTGTAAATTGACAATTGCTGAGTCAGTCTTACTGGACAGCTACAAAAGCAAAGGTTAAGTTGAGTTGGAAGGAGGTTTTATGACTAGAGCAAAGGATAAGCTGACCACAAACAAAAAGATGTTTTTTCCAAGCAGAAATAGATCTTAGAAAAAGCAGGAAGATACCACAGACAAACAGACATGCCATGTGGCAAGTAGAAAATGGTCTAAGAATTTTCCACTGCAAGAAAACTGAAATACAACTTTAATCTTAAACTGTAACATACTAACTCATGTGATTGGATAGTTATGACCATAATGTGGTAATTATGGTAGTTATGATAGGCTGTAGGTAATAGTAAAGGTGTTGATTGGTTGTTATGTATTAAGATGCTCAGCAAAGACAAAAATATAATCCATTGTAACCAGAAGTAAAAGGGCTCCAGGCTTGCCCATAGTTGTGGCTGTCGGCTGTAGGCTCTGTCACCCATGACCTGAGACTGCTGTAACATCTTCTACACAATAAACAGCATTTGTGTACAATAAACACATTTTTGAGAGCTGCCTGCAGTCCCACATCTCTTGTTTCAGGCTCTTACTGCTGACAGTCCAAGTGCTTCACCGCTCCCCATTATCCAGCTCTTGTGGTCTTGGAATTCTGTTTCTCAGCTTTTTGTTATTTTAGCCCAGTTTATGTCTTAGTAACCTTGATGCATTCCAGAAGGCTCTGAGAAGACTCTGATAAGAGCAGTTACAGGTGGGATGGCTGGTGCTCCCTGCAGCCTGAGCTGTTCAAGTACATTGCTACACCCTGCCCTGGTCCTCTCGCCTCCCTGGATGGTGCTGCAGCTTCTCCCTCTCCCTGACCTCACTCCCCCACAACAGCTCCTTCAAGCAGCAGCCCCACAGCTTTTCCCCTTCCTCCCCAGTCTGGGGATGGAGGTGCAGCTGGCTGAATGGGCTCAGCTGCCTGGGCAGGGTGGGAATGGGGGTCAGAGCTGCCACGGCTCCCACACTGAGCTCCTCCTGCCTTCTTCGGCACTGTGACGGGGGATGGAGAAATGTCCTGACAGCTGAAGGAGAACCCCACTGGGAGAGCTGCACAGAGCATCAGACAGGGGGTCCATGGGGAGGAGGGCTCAGGAAAGCACCAGCTCCAGCAGGATCCCACTGGGTGACACCAGACCCAGCCCAGGCCTGGCAGCTCTGCCCCACACAGCCCTCCCTCTGTCCCCACAGCGGGATGGGGCAGAGCTGGAAGGGTGAGGGATGAGATAAAGGTGGTTTAATAGATAAGGCAGGACCTGAGCCTGCAAACAAAGCAAAATAAGGAATTCATTCATCACTTCCCCTTGGCAGGTGTTCGGACACTGAGCAGCTGCTGGTCTTTAGCAGCTCACCAGGGTTCAGCCATGACAGGACCACACAGATGCCACCCTGCCCTGAAATCACCTTCTGAAAAGAGCAGAAAAAGGGAAAACGCAAGGGTCAGAGAAGAAAATCCCACGGGGGCAGGCAGAGTTCAGGCTCATGGGCCTGGGACTCCCTGCCCTGGCTCCTACCCCCATGAGTGGAGCCCTCGTGTCCCCTGCGCCCTCAGACAATGGGGCAGGGCCCCTTGTTGTTGCAGATGTGGAAGGGGAACTCCTCCCCCCCAAGGGAAGCTGGGTCTGGAATGGCTGTGACAGCGATCAGTGTCCCCTCAGGGTTTTAATTGCAGTGGGAGAGATTCCTGTGGTCTGAGCACACAGTGATCCTGTGAGAAAGAGCTGCAGGGGTGAAACCAGCTCAAGGAGGTGTCAGTGGGACACAGGGAATGCTGTCACCACCAGCTGAGGTGGCATTTGGGCACACACATGGTGCTGTGCCCACAGATGATGCCGTCAGGGAGGGGGTACAGGGACACCCCGAGTGTCACAGCAGCAGGACATGGCAGGGGCCAACTGCTGCTGGCGGCTGGGTCAGCAAGGCTGGGCTAAGCACAGATTAACCCTGGGCCCACTGAGGCCAAAAGGCAGAAGAGTCCATTACAATCCCAGAATTGTTTAGGTTGGAAAAGCCTCTGAGATCATCGAGTCCAACCACTGCTGTGGGCAACCACAGAGCCGTGTCCCCTGTGCCACAACCATGTGGCCTTTGGACACTTCCAGGGATGGTGACTCCACCACTGCCCTGGGCAGTCTGCTCCAGGGCTTGACCACCTTTTCAGTGAAGAAATTTTCCTAAAATCCACCCTGCCCTGGCCCGGGCTGAGGCTGTTCCCTCTGCTCCTGTCCCTGTTCCCTGGAGCACAGCCCGACCCCCCCGGCTGTCCCCTCCTGGCAGGAGCTGTGCAGAGCCACAAGGGCCCCCTGAGCCTCCTTTGCTCCAGGCTGAGCCCCTTCCCAGCTCCCTCAGCCCCTCCTGGGGCTCCAGCCCCTCCCCAGCTCCGTTCCCTGCCCTGGACATGCCCCAGCCCCTCAATGTTACTTTAAATCCCTGCTCTTTTCTGCATGTAAAAGATGAGCAAAAATCCCACTGCTGGCTTAGGCTGTGGAAACTTTGGAGATTTCTCTTCATGCTTCTCCTGACCTTTTTCCTCCTTCTGTGTGAGAAATAGAAAAGTTGTAGCATCCCCACTTCTACCTCTCTGCTCTGGTTTTCTTTTTCCAAATGCCTGGTTGAGAGATCTTCCTCCCCC
>VZSU01000777.1:33578-45163 GCA_013398715.1 Nesospiza acunhae
TCAGCCGCACGTCAGGGCAGCAGCTGATCCCGGCTCCCAATCCCGGCGCGCTGAGCTCATCCCGGGAGCGGCGCCAGCGCGGCTCAACTGCGCACACCTGGCGGATGAGAGCGACACTGCAGGGACACTGCGACAGCACGGGGGGCACCGGGAAACACCCCCCTGCCACGGCCCGGGCACCCCCGGTACCCCCACAAAGGCAGGAACCCTTTGGAGAACTGCTTGGTCTAGCTCAGGGTTCAGGCAGGGGCTCCTCAGACCTTAAATTGCCCCCCAAAATAGCTCCTCAGTGGTGATGCCCCAATGGGAGCACTTTGGGGGTGTGGTGGGCACTGCTGACCCACCAGTGCCTCCCAGTGCCTCCCAGTAAGCCCCAGACAGCAGCACTCAGCCCCACCGCTGACAGTCCCAGCGCTGCTTGCAGGGGCAATGCCCTGGGACAGGCAGGAGCTGGGGACAGGTGGCACCTGCAGCTCCCCAAAAGCGAGGCGTGGCACGGGACTGGCACCTGGTGAAGCCACTGCAGTGGCAGCAGGGATGGGACAAGAGCAGGGATGGGACAGCAGCAGGGATGGGGACACAGCAGGGATGGGACAAGAGCAGGGATGGGACAGGAGCAGGGATGGGACAGCAGCAGGGATGGGACACAATAGGGATGGGACAGGAGCAGGGATGGGACAGCAGCAGGGATGGGGCAGCAGCAGCTCCTCACTGCCAAAGATCCAGCCCTGGGACACAGCCTGGCCTGGTTCCTGCTCTCTTTTCCCGGTGTCCTCTGTTAAAAGCAGCCCCACAGCCCCTCCAGGCAGGAGAACACCTGGGCCAGGATGGCTGCAGGGGCTGCACCAGGCCAGGGCCCCAGGGATGGTGCTGGAATGGCAGGGAAAGCGTTCCCCCACTAAAACATCAGGAAAAGGCAGCCCAAGACCAGCAGGCACCACCAGTGCCTGGTGTGAGGTGCAAACACCTGCAAACATCCCAGCTGTGCTACAGAAAGTTTGTGAGGTGGGAGTGTCACTGCTGAGATGGACACACACACACACTGGTGCAGGGACAGCAACAGCTTCTTTTTTGTTGGAAGTTGTTCCTAAGTTTTACACTCTTAACAAAGTGTGATTTAAGTCATTAGTTACATCAAAACAGCTCATTCTATTCATTGGACAAAGCAACAGTTTATTGTATTTTATTGGTATAAAGTAATTAATATCAATAATTAATTGGCAAGAGTTTATAACAAAGTATTAAGGCACAAATACTGCTCACTAAGGCAGGGATCCTCTAACTGCAAATCCCTTTTGTGTCTATTTTATCAGTTTCCATGCTGGTGGCCTTGCTTTCTGCCTTGTTTTCTTCCTTGCTATGGATAAACTCATATTTTATCAATTTCTTCCCCTGCTCAGTCTCTTTGCCTGCAGAGCAGTTGCTGAGCCCATCCACAGGCAGCTCCCTCCAGGCTCTGATAAGCAGATCTGGGAATCAGGGAAGGTACAAACACTTCCCAGAGCACCCCACCTGTACTTACAGACTGTGTGTGTGAGATTGGGAATGATTGCAGCTTCCAGGAATTGCAGGAACAGCCTCAAACCCCTGTCCCAGGGCTCACAGGTACCCCACACATCCTGCAGAAATCACTCTCCCCACAAAGCCCAGGGAGAAGGTTCTCCAGAAAGCAAAGGAACATTCATTCCCTGTTGTAGTTGAGATGGAGACAATAACAAAGCAACACTCCATTTTCAGAAGGCTTCAGACCTGTTTTTATTGTAGCATGCATGCTTTTTATTCTTACAAACTTCATGAATTTACACTTTACTCATTGGTCAGGAGAGACAAACAAAGTGCTCATTGGAACAGGCAGTTGCAGGTTTCTCTTATTTCTCCTTCTTTCTTTCTTGGTTTCTGTGTCAGTGACCTTGGTAGGAAGTTCTTTCAGGGGTGAACATGGATCCTCTTCTCTAACTCCTCTCTGGCCCACAGAAGTTGCTGTAAAACCTCTCCCACAACTTCCCAGAGCAGTGCTGCTCCCAGAGCCCTGCCAGGGCACCCTGGTGCTGCCAGGGTGTGTTCCCCAACACCAATCCAGGGAAATGAGGAGGCAAGAGCAGGGAGAAGGTGAAGGGAGGAGAGTCACCAGCTCCCATCAGGTAAATCAGGATTTGTTTAAAGAGAATATATTCACAAGTGTGTTAAATAGCAGAGAAGGGAGCTCAGTTATGCTGAGAGAGGAGCTGGGACAATGTCTGGCCTTGCAGAGACTCCAACTTGACTGCAAAATGCCCTGAACAATCCCTGACTTTGGACTGGCCTCACCTGGGGCAGGAGGAATGGGCCTGAGCCCTCCAGAGGAGCCTTTGGGTCAGAATTATCCTATGATGCTGGAAGGACCTGGTGAGCTCCCCCTGCTCGTTCTCCTCAGCAGAAACTTTTGGATTTACCAGATCCTGGTTTGGGACAGATTTCTCCATTTTGCCTGAGAATATTCCAGAGGCACAGAGAAGTTTCTGTCCCTGTTTGCTGCCACTTCTCAGCCAACGTTGGCTCATCAGGAACAGGAGGGAGAGAGGAGCCACAGCTGCAGAATCCCAAAGGCCTGAGGGAACAGAGCTGGGACACTGGGATGGACAAGGAAGGGGGGAGAGAAAATGATGTCTGCAGCCAGATAGCTGTGAGCAAGGGGAAGGGGTGCCAGAGAATCGCGAGGGCATGGGAAGAGTGCACTGGAACGGGAATTTCAGGACTGGTCCCCAGCACTGCCAGGAAACCCCAAAGCTTCAGTCCCAAGAGAAACTTTGATTTTGGTCCACATGAGGAGCTCAGGGCCCTGAGCCCCAGCTTGGGGGAGTGAAGTCCCACTGCCCTGTAAGGGCATCTCCAAATCCACGTGTCAGGAGTTAAATCCATCCTGGATCTGACCTCATGGACCTGAGGGGTCACTGACTTCCAGAATTGCTCTGGATTATGTGAGATGGGTGAGGAATTCCTGGGGGGCTGCATCCAGGAGTTACAGACAACATCCCCAGGTCCAAATGGAAACCAGCAACCCACAACTTATGATAGAAATAAAAAATAACAAACATTTAAATCTAAACACAAAATACCATCTCAAACACTTCTTCCATACAACAAAATAACAACACCCTAAATACTTCCATAAACAATACCTACATCCTTTCACCAATACCACGTTAAAACCAACAAAACATTCAACCTCCTACTACACCACCACCTCGAATCACTCCTGTTATTACACCTTCCAGTTCTAATAATATACAACGACAAAAACAACTACTAATTCCTTGTACAAAAAAAAACTCCTCAAAACCTAAAAAAAAAAGTTTACAAAACACAAACCCACAAAACACAAACAGAAAATTAATCCCATTTCCTCATACTCCAAAAATCATCTCAAATAATAATAATACAAAAAAAAATTCTTCAAAAAACACAAACAGAAATTTCTACCAACTAAACAAAAAATTAATTTTTTTTTTTTTTTAGTTACGATAAGAGAGGAGCTTGGACAATGTTTGGCTTTGCAGGGACTCCAACTTGACTGCAAAATGTCCTGAACAATTCCTGACTTTTGGACTGGCCTGACCCATACTGGGACCTGCAGTGTTTAATGTGACATCAGACTGGGGGGACTCTGTGGGGACACTTATCTGGGGCTTCCCACATTGGAAGGGGCTGATAAGAGAAGTGGAGAGAGACTTTTTATCAGGGCCTGCCATGACAGGAGGAGGAGGAAGGGTTTAAATGGGAAGAAGGAGGTTTAGACTGGACAGAGGAAATGCACAATGAGGGTGGTGGGGTAGTGCTGAGAGTAATTAATTAATGCTCTGCTTGGAAGGGAGATTTGAGCAGCCCCTTGCACTGATGGAGCTTAGAGGGAAGGTGGAGAGAGACTTTGAACCAGAGCCTGTGGTGACAGGTGGGGTGGGGGATTTAAACTGAAATGGGAGCACTGGGGAGGGGTGGCAGAGGATTTGTTGGGCCAGAAGTTCACGCAGGGAACTCCTGGTGACAGCCAGGCCACAGAGCTGCCCCTGAGGGGCTCTGCAGAGCCCTGGCAGCCCCAGCCCAGCCCCCTGCAGCACCTGAACTGCACTGACCTGTCCCACACAGGCAGGGCTGAGCCCAGCACAGACCTGCAGGAAACACCTCTGATTTCCCTCCCTGCAGGTAATTCTGCCCCAGGAGGAATCAAATCCACACTCCCCAGTCCCACGGACATCTCCACCTAGGAAATTTGGTTAACACAAAATAACCAGGACACTCAGGTGGGTCAGGGCCTGCCAAGTTCTCCCTTTGCTCAGCACAGAGGGAGGGAGAAGATTTAAAGCACTTTTCTATCCCCAGATTATCATTCCCTAAAAGATCAGAGAAGGGGAAGAGGCGACACCCCCATGGCTGTGCTGCACCTTGCCCTGGCAATGGGGCACCAGCCTGGGCTGTGGCAGTGCCTGGGGGGCAGCAGGGAATGCTCCTGATTCCCTGGGCCCTCTGGAATGAGGGGAGCGAGGAACAGGGTTTGGGGGCTGAGAGGCAGACCTGGCTGGGCAGCACCTCCTAAAACCAGCTCCTGTCAGTGCCAGTGTGTGTACAGGACAAGCAGGCACTGGTGTGAGGTGTGAACAGCAGCTGGACATCTCAGCTGTGCTACAGAAAGTTTGGGAGGTGGGAGGTTCCCTCCAGGCTCTGATGAGCACAGGTGGGAACCAGGGAAGGTACAAACACTTCCCAGAGCACCTAAAACCACAAGGATGTTCTTATCCCAATTTCCTACCCAGGAACAGGGGTGCACAAAGCTCCCACCTCTGGGAACAACCTGAGCTCCAGGAGATGGTGCAGTGAGTTCATTAACTTGGGGTTGTTCTGTTTTGGGGCTCACAGCCAGGACAGAGTCAGGTAAAGCCTGAAGTCAGGGAAAAAAAGAAAGTACTTTATGTGATTCTTTATGGGAAATTAAGACAGAATATTCATTTCTCCCCAGGAGGGAATCTCGGGAGATTCTGTGCAGGAAGGGCAGTGCCAGCCTGGCCCCATCCCTGGTGCCAAGGGGTTTGCTGGGCACAGTGTGGAAGCTCACACAGGGAAGTGACAGAGCTGCAGCAGGAGCAAACCCTGGCCCTGTGCCCTGGTGACAGCCAGGCCTGACAGTGCCCAGAACCCCCAGAGCTCCCTGAGAAGGCAGCCAGGACTCTGCTCCCACCGCAAACCCCTGTGTGGGGCTGCAGTGTGTGCACAGGGGC
The DNA here is from genome assembly GCA_013398715.1 of Nesospiza acunhae. Classification (NCBI taxonomy): domain Eukaryota; kingdom Metazoa; phylum Chordata; class Aves; order Passeriformes; family Thraupidae; genus Nesospiza; species Nesospiza acunhae. The sequence continues at coordinate 38,828 of VZSU01000777.1, forward strand.
TGCAGCAGGGCCACGGAGCCTCCATAGAATCCCAGCGATCCAGCTGCCACCTGGCGTCCGAGCACAGCTCTGCACAGGGAGCCTCATGCACTGAGCAGAGAATTCAGCCTGCTTCAGGAGCAAACATCCTCCCATCAGAGGTACTGCCAGGGTTGGGGCAGCCCCAGCTGCTCTGGGCACCCTGTGCCAGGGCCTGCCCACCTCCCAGGGAACAATTCCTAATTCCCAATATCCCAATATCCAATCCAGCCCTGCCCTCTGGCAGTGGGAGCCATTCCCTGGGTCCTGGCACTCCAGGCCCTGCTGTTGCAGTCTGGCACTTGGAGAAACCCTCTCTGACACCCATGGTTATGACATTACCTTCCCACATGACATTTCCTTTCCCTGCTCAGTTCTCCCTCCTCAGCTGAAGGATCCTGACCCACCAGATCCCTCCTCACACAGGAGCTGTGTCAGACCTTTGATCATCCTTCTCCACACCCAGTGTAATTCTATCACCATTTATTTCTGAGGGATTTCTCTGGACACCCACTGACACCCTGACTTACTGCCTGCTTCATGTTTTAGTGACCAGAACTACAGAACAGTCCCCAAAAGGGCTTTGGGACAGTTGGAGTGCAGCACAGGCTGTTATGGACACTGCAACTCTCAGAAATTATGGCATTTTAAATAACTGCAGGAAAAAATCTCCTGAATTGGCTCTGCAGCTTCCTGCAAAGCTTTTGCTGGACTGGGAGGCATAACAGGAGTGTCCACCCTACTTGGCCTCTTGAAAGGGAGTTCAGAGTGGTCCCCTCATGTGCAGTGATGCCAAAAACTCACCAACATTTACTCTGAGGAGCAGCATTCCCTCCATTCCTTCAGACAGTGGATGACACTGCCCTGCCAGGGACATGCTCGACCCTTGAGAGAACAGGAGCCAAAACGGTGTGGGGATGAAACAGACAAACAACAGGTCAGGTAAGAAAAATACTGCCTCTTCTTTAATGTTCAAAGACATCAGTAAACAAACAGAACCGTACAGACAGAGGCTGAACCCCCCACCTCCCCTAACAGCATGTTCCAAACCACCACAGGTACCAGCTGAGCACTCAGGAGAAGGAGCAGCAAAATCTGGGATTGGAGGGATGGCCAAGGGAAATCTCTGCTGGGTGAGGGCAGGAACAGAGCACTTGCAGGAAGCAGCTTCCCTCACCCAGCAGCAGAGCAACATCTGCTGGGTGCAGCCCAGAACTGTTTCCTCTCAGAGCAAACAGCCCAGATCTCTTGCTGACACACAGCAGGACCATGTGTGAACTTGGGGAACACAGCTGGAAGCTACATTAGAGGTGCAGGACACACTAAGTATGACCTGGGCAGCCAAACCTCTGTTCCACAGGGATTTAAGCCTCCCAGGGAATAAACACAACAGGGAGCTTGTGTCCAACCCAGCAAAGTGCTGCAGAACTCGTTTGTGAATGCAGATCTGGGTGTGGGGGGAAGGAATGACCTTATGCTCTGCACACATCCTTCCATCCCACTCCACTGAGCTGCTCCAAGGACATCCCTACCCCACAACTGGTCTTATCCAACAATTCCTGGAGCTGTGGAGCATCAGCTGCTTAGAAGGGACACCAGGAGCAGCCCTCAGTGCAGGCTGCAGAGGACAGCAGGGTGGTACCTGAGTGCAGGTCAGGGACAGCAGGATGGATCCCAAGTGCTGCAGAGAGGCAGAGATCATAGGCACAGCTGCTCCAGCTCCCAGCTGGCTGGCAGGAGCCTGCATGGGAACCATGGAGGTGTCTCAGGCTCTGTGGCAGTCCCTGAGCTGCCAGCCAGGACTCAGCAGGGCTCCATGCCCACAGCGGTGACAGCCGGAACCAAGACGTGGTGACAAGTGAGGAGCACACGTCACCTCTGTGCCTCTCCAGGTGGCAGGAGCCTGCAGTGGGGCTGGCTCTGCTGCCACCACACGCAGTCTAAGATGAAGAGAGGGCTAAAGTGGCTCCTGCAGGGCCCAGTTGTGTGCTCCAAGCATCAGTGTCCAAGGTGGGAGGCCCCGCAGCCCAGAGCCCTCAGATCTCCACGTCGCTCTCCTTGTCATTGTCGTGGTCACCGTCGTAGAACTCGTTGGGAGCTTCAGGCCTGGGGGAAGAGAAATCCCTGTCAGGGAGGGGACAGAGACCTGGGACTCCTGGGGCCTGAGGGTATGTCATAGCAGGAGACCCCAGAAGCTCCTTGGGTAAAAACAAAAGACTCAGAAGTGACTTCCCTGCCCATGGGCTTTAAGGTCCCTGCCAACCCCAAATTCTGGGATTCTATGACTTGTTCTAGGACTCAAGATGGATTCCTCTGAACCCCCTCCAGGGGCAGAAAGGGAAGCCCATTGCTCCAGAAGAGGCTCCGGTACCTGCTGTAGTTTTCCTCAGAGCCCCTCTCCTCGGGATCAGGCTCATCCGTGCGGTCGTAGCTGAGCAGGTCCGAGGGCACATCGTGGATCTGCACGCTGGGAGCGTGGTTCAGCATCTTCAGGTTCTCAAATATGGTCTGCCTGATCTGATCCAGGTACTACAGGGACACAACACACAGGGATCACCACAGTGGGATGTGTCACAGCTCTGTCACCTGCCTGCATCACCTCTGCGCTGGCCAAGAGCAACACATTTGTGCAAAAAAGTCACTTAGCAGAGTGAATTCAATTATTGCCACCCAAGCAGGAAACACTGACACAACCCAGTTGTTGTTTCGCATTGTTTTTTTTGCCCTGGGCTCTAGCTGGTTTCACAGGACAGAGCATCAACCACAGGGTTTTGGAAATTCCAAGGTGATATTGCAGCATGTCTGCAAGCACTCACCTGCCTGGAGTTCTGATTCTCAATCCTCGTGCTGACATCAGGGTGAAGGGTGAAGTCTGGAGCGAAGTACTCAAAGTACTCTGGGATGGAAGGAGGCAGAGTTAGAGCACAGAGGGCCAGAAGCTGTGCAGAGAGCAGAGCTCACCCTCCCACCTGCCTGGGGGAGAGCAGAGCTTAAAAAGCACAGTGGTATTCAATCCTGAGTGGAAGGGATTAGACAAAACAACAGGAGATAGTGCAAACTGAATCACACCGGACACACACAACTGTGTCTGCCCAGCAAAGTGGGTGGTGGGAGATCACAGAATGGTTTGGGTTGGAAGGGACCTTAAATCTCATCTCATTCAAGACCCCTGTGCAGGGACACCTTCCACTAGAACAAACCCCATCCAACCTGGCCTTGGACACTTCCAGGCATGGCTAAGGCCATCTCCAAGGTCAGGAAGTGCTGACACTTTGGCCCTGGTCAATACAGAATAGAACATCCCAAGAATTCCAGCTGAGATCATGAGGAGAAAGGCAACTCCAACTTACCACTGTAGGGGAGCTCATCACTAATTGGTTCATCCACGAGCAAGGAGGTTTCATAAGTCCTGAAAAGATGGGAAAAGAGGAGCTCAGTTCGTTGAAAGGGACATGGGAAATGCAGGGACAAATCCCACAGCAGTGCCCCAGCAGTGCCCCTCGCCAGGCAGAGGGGACTCACCAGCAGCGAGCCACGTTCCGGACCGTGTAACCTCCTCCTCCCAGCACCAGCAAGGGGATGTTGAAGCTCTTCACGTACTCCACACACTCCCTGCAAACCCAAACAGGAAAATGCCAGAGCTGGAAACTGCAGCACAGGTTCACATGTCAGAAATGCCCCACTGAACTCCCAACAGCACCACGGCTGCTGTGATACACCTGGAGCTTCCACCCAGGAATGTCCAGCACGGGGTTGGGTTGGGAAGGACCTTAAAGTTCATCTCATCCACCCCCTGCCATGGCAGGGACACCTTCCATCATCCCAGGCTGCTCCAAACCCTGTCCAGCCTGGCCTTGGGCACTGCCAGGGATCCAGGGGCAGCCACAGCTGCTCTGGGCACCCTGTGCCAGGGCCTGCCCACCCTCACAGGGAACAATTCCTCATTCCCAATATCCCATCCATCCCTGCCCTCTGGCAGTGGGAAGCCATTCCCTGTGTCCTGTCCCTCCATGCCTTGTCCCCAGTCTCTCTCCAGCTCTCCTGGAGCCCCTTTAGGCCCTGGAAGGGGCTCTGAGGTCTCCCTGGAGCCCTCTCTTCTTCCCCAGCTCTCCCAGGCTGGCTCCAGTCCTCAGGACCATCTCCATGGCCTCCTTCACCACCCCTCTGCAGCACCTCATACAAAGCCTCATTCTCAGACCCCCTCTAGTCACACAAATGTTAAAAAAACCCTAAACACTGCTAGCAGGCCAAAGTCAAAGCTCCAACCTCACAGCAACGACTCCTCAGAGCCCTTCAGATGGTTTTTCTGTGCCCAGCCCTGTTGTACTTACCCATGGCCTCTTATACTGAGGTTAAAGCATCCCAGCCGGTCACAACCCAGAGAATCAGCACCACACTGGGAAAAAGAAAAGCAAGAAAAACAGAAAACCAATTTGGCATTGCTCTCCAGATCCACACCAGGGGACAAAAGGTAACACAGACACAGCCCTCTGAGCCCTCTGCAGGTGTGGATGTGTGCAGAGGTTTGCTTCCTTACCTGCAGGACTATGCAGGTAGGCTGATAGTAATCTACCACCTGGTTAATGACTGGCTGGAAGAGGTGCTTGTAACCTTTGGAGAGAGAGGTGGATTTGTCATGGCTCTGGAGCAGAAGGACCAGGAAACCCCTGGGGCCAAGGGGAGGGAACACCTACTTTGGTCATCGATGCCATCTCGGAGGGGCACGTTGAGACAATAGTAACGGCCACTCTCTGCACCAACCTCATACATGTCACCTGCAAAACAGCACAGGCACAACTGCCCTGAGGCTTCAGAGCTGTGCAAAGCCAGATCTCAGCTGGGCTGAGTCTTTCCAGCTAAGCAGGACCCTTTTCTTACAACTAACTACAGCTCTATTCCTCTCTAATCACTTTCTCACACTATTTCCCCTCGCAGCTCGAATTTTGTGATTTACTCTTTTCTACTTCAACAGAGCTTCCAAGGGATTCTGAAGCAGGCTCCCACTAGAAATTCAAAACTCACCTGTGCCAGGAAAGAAATAGTTGCCATATTTGTGAAATGACACTGTCATGACACGATCTGTCAGGTAGAAAGCCTCCTGCACCCCATCCCCGTGATGGATATCGATGTCGATGTACAGCACCCGGGGGTGATACCTGTGGAACACATCAAAGCTGGGATTCCAGGCATCTGTACACACTCAAACATCTTCCTTTCATGTGCTTGGAAATTGGTATTTAAAACATTTTCTTCTGAGGTGGTTGGAAATGGATATTAGAACAAAAAGATTTTAAATAGGGCCAGAAATGTCTAGGAAAATAATTTAAGCAGCTGGGTGTTCACAAGCTGCAGATTCTTGTTTCCAATGTGCTCATAGTTAATCTTTAAGAGCTCCAGTGATTTTAATCATACCAGGAAATGAAAGGCAAGCTGGCATGGAGGAGGTGGGAAATGGAGCACTTTGTCCCAGCTGGTGAGCACCAAAATTTCCAGGCTAAATTTACTGGAGAAGCAGCCAGAGACACAGAGACAGAAGCAAACTCAAAATGCAGTCACCTCTGCAGAAATGGTTCCTGGAAACAGGCAACAGAAGAATAGGGACATAAATAACATCCCATGAGGGGTAACTGGGCTGTACTTGAGGCCTCTTGTGGATGGGATTAGGAAATGGGAGTGCAGGGATTGCCAGAGAAATCCTGGGCTCCAAACAGCAGGGAAGGGGGAACAAGAAAGCCCAGTATATCCCATAAATCTGACTGAGAGCAAGTAAACTTGCCAGCAGTCATGTAACTATGGTTTGATCAACTCCAAATCCTTTTTAATTCCATGACAACTCATCTGAAGTTCAGTGACAAGGAGGGCACTTTGAAGTACCAAAAAAAATAAAATCTCAGATCAATTCAAGAAACTAAAGGTATTTCTGTAACTTTTCCTCTCACTCTCAATTGATTTTTCATGTCCTAAAGTGAAAAATAACCTGACTCTTTTCTATGGAGACCAAATGTCCTTTAATCATCCATGTGCAGCCCAAATCCTGTTCTTAAGGTCCTCAAACAACTCCAGAAAGATTTGAGTCATTTTTGTGTATCCAGTGAACCAAAACCTCACTGTGGCAAAAAGGCTGAGACTCAGGAGCCCCTGAAATGGGACTGAAGAACTCTTCTGTATCCCTCAAGCTCCCTAGGAGATAACAAAACATCTGACTCCAACAAAACTGGAGTCAGATGTTCCAATGCTCAAACCCTTTCGTGTGTCTTACAGGTAAGGCCAGAACAAAAATGAAGTTTTTGGGCTTCCTGGATTCCAGAAAGGCAAATG
>VZSU01000778.1:4148-46065 GCA_013398715.1 Nesospiza acunhae
CGCTTATGAAAAGGCTCTGAATATCCCAAGTAGAGCAGAAACCAAGAAAAGTTACGGGCACTTAATTATTGTTCTTCTGACAATCTGGCCAAATATACTAGAAAAAATTCCCCACCATTCCTGGAGATAAATCCTTGTCTCACTTTGAACAGAGAGGTGTGTGCTAAGGAAGGCAGGAGCCTCCCTTGAAATGGAAAATTTAAACCCCCTCCCTCTGAATTATTATAATTTTGAAATTAAGGGGCTCTCAGGCAAAGATATGGGAGTAGGAATAACAGTGCTTTATCAGGAAAGAAAATAAAAATACAGTAATTCAATGCATCCCTGCCAGAGTCAGAGCAGGCCCTGCCCCCTGTGTGTCAGGGGGTGGCACAGCCCCATCCCATGGGGGCTCAGCCCTCCTGCAGTGCCAGCTGTGGTTCTGCTGCAGCAGGGATCCTGCACAAGGGGGGAGTTTTCCTCTGCAGCTCCAGGGCTGCTGGAGATGGGCCTGGGCTCCCTCTGGGAATGCAGGGCAGCAGAAAGCTGCTCCTCTGGGAATGCAGTGGGCAAAGGCTGCTGTGCTGTGCCAGGCTCAGATTGGATCCAGGTAGGAATGCTTGGCTCCTCCCCTGGGCGGAGCATCTCCCCATGGGATGCTGGAATTGGATCAGCCCTGCAGGGACACTCAGTGGCCATGGACAGCAGAGATCTCCTGGAGGGAGGATTGGCTGTGGGAGTGATAAAGAAAAAACTGCCCCAGGGACAGCAGAGAACTGCCCCAGCTCTGACAGATGGGGATAGAACACACACACCCAAACCACATCTTGCAACTTGAGACAATCCTGGTGAGCATTTTGTGCTGATTTTGCAGAAACTCAAGTAAAATGGGGTTAGACTTTCCTCTTCATAGCTTCAAGGAGCAGATAGCTGCCTGCTGATAAGGTCAAGCCTCTATCTAGCATTTGTTGCCACTGGACTGGCAAAAATTCCTTTAAATAACTTCAAGAGAGTCAACAATTGCATGTGCAAAATTGTAGAAACAACACAGCAAATTAATATGTATCAGCAGACTGTGTTTGTTTGGATATTCTGATCTGCAGAGATGGAACGGTTTTGTTCCTACAGCTTTTTCTGGTTGTTGCTAACACAACAGCTGTATGCCCTGGACTGTCAATGCCTGTTGGCTTTGCCAATACAACCTCTGAAAAAGATGCTCAGCTCTAGAAAAGGTAGCTAAAATTGCACCAGTAAGTGGAAATCAGCAAAATGGGTGTGGTTTCTTTGCTAAGAATATCAGTTTTCACACAAAAATGCCACCTTCAGTGGCATTCATGCAGGCACAGTGGGAGCCTGACAATTGGAGTGCCTCTGGCTTGAGCTCAGAGCAGCTTTTACGGCAACTGCACTGCAAAGAGCTGTGGAAGGGCAACTCTGAACAGCCGCCAGAGTGGGCTTGTGTGCACACTGCCAGCAGTGCTCCCTGGCAGCAGCCACTGCAGCAGGATGTGTGTTGTATTTGCAGGGACCCCTGTGACAGGGAGGAATTATGAATGTCTCCATGTTCTCAGAAGGTTAATTTATTTTAAGATACTACATTATATTAAAGAAGACTATACTATACTAAAGAATACAGAAAATATACTTACAGAATGCTAAAAAGGTAATATTGAAAACTCCTGACTCTTTCCAGAGCCCTGACACAGCTTGGCCCTGATTGGCCAAAGAGTGAAAACAACTCACAGCAGAATCCAACGGAACAATCACCTGTGGGTAAACAATCTCCAAACACATTCCACATGAGCACAACACAGGAGAAGCAAATGAGATAAGAATTGTTTTCCTTTTCTCTGAGGCTTCTCAGCTTCCCAGGAGAAAAATCCTGGGCAAAGGGATTTTTCAGAGAATGTGAATGCCACAGATGTGCTGTTCTGTGGTGCTGTTTTACACTGCTGAACTGCACAATGCTATGCAGGGCAAGGTCAAAATGGGAAAGGCAAAATACTCTTTCATTATCTTCCAGCTTAGGTTCCTCAATATTTCTTTGTACAAGTCACTGTCATTTTGGGAAAGGGTCTGTGCAGGAAACACACACAGCTGAGTGGAAGGAGTTGCAGTTTTGGTTTCCATGCACAGCTGGCTCACTGCTCCCTGCGATTTTAATGAGTAGGGGCTGAACAGAACTTACAGATTGGTTAACTAGCATTGATTTTAGCTTTCCCTATTGTGCCAGCTATAATTTACAATGATTTGGGAGCTCTTCAGGTAATTGGGCCTTCCTGCACTGGAGTGGAGCAGGCACCTCAGTAGAAAAGACAATGTGGGCAAGCTGAGAGTAGAAATTATCAGACCTCCCTTACATAGGCTAACTCTAGGAATTATAGCCTCAAAACAAGGCCAAAAAGTGCAGTGATTTCTCTCTAGGAAAAAGAATTTAGACAACTTTTCTGGCATGCAGGAGAAAAGAGGTGGAAAGAAAAATGAGCACTGTCCTCCCTCTTGAGATAATCTGGAGAGAAGAAGAAACAGGGTCTTGGTTCTGGACATTAACCTCTGTGACAAGAACAACTTGTGCCTGTTCTGTGCCACTTTATCTCTCCCCAGACCACGGGGAGGGTTTTGATGCTCTGCAGCACATTTCCCTTTGCCCAGTCCTGCTGAGGGAGATAGCTGTACATTAAACCATAGAAAAGATCCTGCTGTAGGTTCACATTGCAAACAATTCTCAGCAGCAAACTACATTGCATGCTTTTGATAAATCTACAGCTTGAGTCATGTGGGTACAGGAGAATATTGAAGGTGTTGATAGGAGAGTGTGCAACCACTCTCTCTAAGATCTTTTATCTCCCAGATCAAAAATCTGGGTTCCTGAGCACAGAGATCTATTCATCAGTGCCTTGTGACTTGGATAAGAGAAGTTTCAGGAAGTACCATAGTCAGAAAAGCATTTGTGCTAAAGCCATTTCTCAGTGTACTGCTACCTGTGTGACTTTTTTGCACTGTGGTAGGTTTGACAATCACTGGACCTTGTACTTTGAAGTTTACTAGCTTGGTAAATTTTATGAAATTCAGGCCATGAGCCATAAACTTTACCTACAATATTTAGTCCAAACGACTCCCAGAATTTGTGCCATCCTAATTCTGCACAAAGCACAATCCTGTGCTCCCTGCATTGTGTGGATAGAAGATGCAGACACACAAATGTGGCTTAGCTTTAGGCACTTGAATATCCCATCTTGACCATATTCTAGTCAAATTTACTTTTGTCTTCTTACAGAGACTATAATGGGAGAGAAAAAGGGAAAGGTTAATTAGTATTTATTGCTTCCCTGCAAACAACTACATCTAAAGACACAAACCTTTTATTGTATTAAAAATATGTAAGACAATCCAGTGCGTTCAAATTTGAGTTCATCCCATTTTTTGAGTTGACAACAATGTAATTCACTGAAGATGGAGGCAGTGGAGGGGTCTCAGGCATCTTTTGAAGATGATTAACTCTGGTCAAAATGGAGTTATATCTGTACCAGAGCCTAAACTGAGCACACATGAAATTTAGGCAATAACAAGGCAGAGCAGTGTTCTATAAATTGCCCTGATCTTTACAGTATTCTAAGCTAAACAATTAGAGGCCCTTTGAGCTGGTGTTCTTGAAGACAAAATTATTTTTCCTGTGTCTAATTCAAGATGCAGAAAGCTTATATCCCCTTTCAGTTCTTAAGATCACCAACAAATTTATCGACTTAGTTTTTATTATTTTTTCTTTCTAAGCAATAACGTTTCACTCCTTAACACCTCATCATCCTTTGGTCTTGTTCTAAATTCTTTTCAATTCTATCTCTTAAAACCACAGAGTTTTCATTTGTTATCTGGACTTTTGTATTACAACTAATTTTTAACAGTGCATCCTGTTGATAATTAAGCTGATCTCATGAATCAGTTGATATCTGAATATTCTCAACATTTTCTCAGAGGCTCATGTGATTTTGGACACTGGTGTGAGTCACTGAAGCAAGTTTTTATATGTTGCTTACTTTTAATGTTTTGTCTTTCATTAAAGCTTTAAGCCCTCCTGTCACAGACCTCAGATAAAGATGTAATGCTGATACTCGAAGTGTCAACTTAATTGTTTCAAAATACGATGTATTGTTGAGAAAGCTGAGCTCTTAACAAGCTGCTTTTGGGACTCACTGGATTTTGGGGCCCTTAAACTTTCTTCATTTACTAGAGGTTGTGCCACAAGGCTCTTCCGCAAACCCTGCTGAGCATCCTGGGCACCACTGTTTTTCTCACCTTCACTGAAGTAGAACCCTGCTGCCAAGGGGATGCTCTGAAGTAGCTTCCAAATACATTTACTGAGACTGCAGCCCTGTGAGCACTCAGGGTTTTCTGTCAGCCCCTTCAGGAACATGTGGCCACCAAAGCAAAAGGGCACTTAAGATTTGAGAGGGCTCCAAAATACCACCACATTCACTTATATAAATCTGTGCACCTACTTGTCACTTGTTGCTTGCATTTATTTACACCCAGCTACTTCCTTCTTGCTCCTCAGCATTCCTAGCTTTGAAAAGCCAGGGCCCTGCTGGAAAAGTGCTTTGCATCTTTTTATCAGTAAAGGGAACTCCTCTTCTCTTCTCTTCTCTTCTCTTCTCTTCTCTTCTCTTCTCTTCTCTTCTCTTCTCTTCTCTTCTCTTCTCTTCTCTTCTCTTCTCTTCTCTTCTCTTCTCTTCTCTTCTCTTCTCTAAATACCAGAATAAAGGTGCTTTTCTAATCTCAATTTGCCCCTTTTTTGCTGTGGAGGATCCAATATTAATTTACATCATTACACTTGTTTATTTTTTACTTTAAAAGGGAACATTTCTAGCCGCAAGGGCCTAAGCAGAAAAATGAAATTAAATCATGCAATGCCTGAGTAGGTTCATGCAGTTGTTTACAGCTGTCAGCCTCCTGTCCCAAATATCTTCCATTTGTTTCTGGACTTTATGGCCCCATAAATATGCATGTAAATAGTTGTAAATATGCATCAGATAAGTTTTACTTCCCCTTGGTGCTGGTTTGCAAGTTTAGCAACTACAAATATTACACAACTGATCAAAAATGCCTGAAATAATACAGATTCTGGGCCCAAAGATATAACACAGAAATTTGTTAAATCAAAAATGCAATTGAAAAATACACATTTTTGCACCTGGAGCTCATAAATTCTGGGACTTTAGACATACTTATACTAGGGAAACTTTGGAGAATTAGGATATTCTAATACAACATGAATCTTAAATAATTACAAATTGTATATCATATATATACACATATATCAATACTGTGACAATTATTATTTTGGCTTAAGACATTAATAAAGATAATGATAAATATGATTAAAACCAAAATATTAACAAAGATTTCTAAGAGCTTTTCTTTAGATGAGCACATTTATGAAAAAGTAAACTGTCTGGGAAATTGTCACACTGTCCCTGAATCAATATATAAATGTAATAAAAAAAGAAGAGCACACTGTAATTCTGATTACAGCAAAGGCGCAGGAATTCTGCATCTTGGTTACACTTTTTCCATGAGCAACTAATTTAACCTCTCTCTCTCACTTCTTGTTTTTCCTATTAGTAAAATAGTAATTGATTAGTTAAAAATAAAAAGAATTGATTAGTTTCCTTATTAGATTCCTATTAGTAAAATAGGAATTGATTAGTTAAAAATAAAAAGAAAAGCATTATGAAGCAGAAATGTTATCAGAATTATTGAGGTAGGTAAGGTCCTGTCAGTTTATAGCAAACCATCCTCACAGCCAGGGGTGCTGTGAAAACCAGGCAATTGTGAAATTGAAGATTCAGCATTGTTCATGCAGTGAGATTAGAAAGGTCACAACACTGCAAGATGGCATTATTTTCATATTTGGCATCAGGGCAGATTGCCCCCATAGCACACCTGCCTAGCTGAATATTGATTTGGCTTCACTGATTACAAATGGAATGTAAACTGATTAGAAAGCAATTAGGAGTAAATCTATAGGAACAGGATTTTTTCCTCTTCTTTCTTTCTGGCCAGCCAGCTTGATGTCAATCTGACTCTTACTTTGCCACTGGCTGGCTAAAGGCAAGCAACAAGAAAATAAGTTATCATTGCTGATTCAACCCTGAACTGTGAAAACAAAAGGCTTTATTCATGCTATTCCTCAAGGCTGAGAACCTCTGCCATGTTTAATGGCTTTACAAAGGAGTAAGAAAAACCCAGGTATGGCTTCTTAAGGAAATATTCCCTTCTTACCTCTGACCTTTGTACAGTCCTGGTGATAATAAAGTCTCTTGTTGGTCCCTTTAGCTGCTCACTTAAATACTAATGGGACAGTCTGAAGGAAAAGTTGCCATGGATTCAGCCTGACCTGAAAGAGGGTCCAATAATGATGAAGGCTAAAAGAAGTTTTGTGTAACAGTGGTCACTGGGGTTTTCAGGATGAAGGGAGAGATGTAGATCTGACTCCATGTTCAGAAGGCTTGATTTATTATTTTATGATATATATATATTACATTATACTAACTAAAAAGAAAAAGAAAGAAAGGTTTCCTCAGAAGGCTAAGCTAAGAATAGAATAGAAAGAATGATAACAAAGGCAGCTCTCTGACCGAGCGAGAGAGCCAGCTCTGCCATGACTGGTCACTGAACCAAAACATCCACACCAGACCAATTGTGGACCCACCTGTTGCATTCCACAGGAGCAGATAATTATTGTTTACATCTTATTGCTGAAACTTCTCAGCTTCAGCAGGGAAAAAACTCAAAAAAAAAAATTTTATATAAAAAAAAAAATTACAAACAGCCAAGTTTTGCTTTAAAATTTGTCACCGGGAACTAATGGTTAGTGCTATTCCACTCACAGTTTGCATGTACTCCTATGCCACATGAAAATTTCCTTGGAGAAATAACAGCTTTTTTGTACTGTGAGTAGCAAAACTACCAAAGTCTGGGTCTATACAGATTTGTACACTGTGTTCCTGAGTTCACCCCCTGCTCTGCAGAACTCCCATGTTTTTACCACACTCCCAATGCTCACTGCCTCCCCCACATCCTGGATCTGCAGTTATACAACACTCAGACTATCCCAGGGGTGATTCATCATCTCTAACTGCTAAATATATCAGAATATATAAAAATATGTGTGTGAATATCCATATATAACTGTAGATATCAGAATATTTAATACCCTATGTAAGGATCTTCATATATCGGGAGAGTAAAATTCAGCCCACCCAGCTTTCTCACAGAAGTTGGCAGCCTGTTTCTTTCCTATATACACATGAGGATTTTTCAAAAAAAAAAATAAAGTATGGGAACTTCATGCTTTTGGAAATATTGCTCTGTCGGGACCCAGGACATTCCTCTAGCTACCCTAAGTAATTCGAGACCCTGGCAAAGAGCTCCGAGACCTTGGCACAGAGTCAAAAACACCTGTGCCTTCAATTTTAGTCCATAAAAAAAATTACCAACTTTGTGTGAAAATTCACAAACCACAAAAGTTTGAGTAAAATGATAGTTAGTTTGGCACAAAGTGAAAAAGTAGAATTTTGGGGTTTTGGAATAAGAGTTCAATAAACAGAAGAATCTAAGCCTGTCCTGTCCTTCTTCTTCTTTCTTCTTGGCCTCCATCTTCTGCTAAGATGGTGGCACTTTTGGATTGGTTTAGAGTAGAGATAGTCTGTCTAACATAGGTAATAGGTATTGGAAAATTATTGTAAATAAAGTACACGTAGTTCTTAGTATAAAAAGTTAACACCACCCCAAGGGCAGGGACTGTGCCACAACCCAACCTGCCAGACAGATCTCAGCTAATCAAAAAAAGAATGTAATAAATAAGAAAAAATAAACAACCTTGAAAAGCAGAACCCAGGAATCTCGACTTCTTCAGTGGCGGGGCTGGGGAAAAAAGAAAATTCTAGTATCTCAGAAGTCATCTCAACCACAGAAACATGAGATTGCTCATTCCTGAAAGTTGACAGCAACAGAGGCAAAAATGTTAAAATGTTAAAATGTTAACACCCTGCTTAACCATGGGTTAACAATATTAAAACCCTGCTTGAGGTGCTTATGTAGCACAGGAGGTTTATTCTGTGGTATGGCTCAAAACAGACACAAATCTGCGCAAACTCATCTGGAACAAGAGCATGGGCCACAAATGCTCTGTGACATTACCTGGATGTTTGGCACTGATGTTTCCTTTGCTTGAAGAGCCCCTAAGTTGCGGAGCTGCAGCTTGGATGAGGGGAAGAAGCTGAAATCCTTAGGTTGGTGCATGAAGGAGATAAAGCAAGCAGCTCACCATCCTTTCCCTTCCTTTGCTATAATTTCCATGTTATTTCATTACAGGTGAGTCTGATAGTTTTCATAATGTCAAGGACCAAAGGACAACCTCAGAGGGACATAAGATGGGTAATTCTGTCTTTCTTGTTCCGAAGAATTTAAAAAAAATTAAAAATTTAGCATGCCAGGAAAAGTCTTTGCTAGACACAAGAATCTAAAGGTTTTGGAGTCCACTGCTTTGTCCCTTGATTATGGGAAAAAAAACACCCTCTTATATCTTATGGATTTAAAGCCTCAATACCTGTTACATCAACTCTCTGCTGGTCATGAATCAGCTTTTAACCTGTATTTTCTCCACAAGCTCAGAACACCTTTCAGATGCTATGGAAAGCTGGCAGTTTCTGCACAGCTCACACTTCAAACTGGCACCCTCAGGAAGCTGGACAAGCCAGGCTGTGCCTCCACATGTCACACATTCCCCTCTGCTGCGAAGGGAGAGGGCTCTCAAGCTTCACATTTGACAATGGAAGTGATTGAAGATTTAAAATACTTTAAAATTACTATTTTTGTTGTGTACTATTAATATTTATGCTGTCACGAAAGATGTTTCTTCCTATTTGACTGAAGAAACATTTGTTGCATATGAAGCTCAGATTTGTGATATCCTTGGTTGTTTCTTTCCTTTCATGTTCCTTGATATCCTTTGTGAGGATATCAATATCAAACTGCCTCTTAGGAAACTTGAACAGTTCTTAAGACAGAGAATTTTCTTGTGGCACAGACAAGGGTCCTTATTCTCTTTACCACTTTTGACTAACATTTATTTATTCTGCCTTCATGTAATGTGTTCCTAAAGCCACCAGCTCAGGCTTTCTAGATCATCTCTCTGTGTATGACACTGCTTTGTTTTCCTTTAATTTTTATTTTCTAATAGAAACATCTCTTAACCACAGTCTTGATCACTACTGAGAGTCCCTTGCAGAATAAAACTTGGTCACTCCACAATTTCCTAAACCACTGCTTTTCTTGTGTTGCAGAAAAGTGAGAGAGCATTGAACTCAAATTATACTAAACAGTATGTGGACAAGAAAGGCCAAGGTTTGTTGAAGTTACATGACTCCAAGCCACTATTGGCAATGACTTTTTGGATTAATGCTGCTGTAAGTCTCCCAGGGCACGCAGCCCTGAAGAAAGGGAAAGAACACGACCAAGAAAAAGCAGCATTCCTGGCTGTAGCAAATAACTTAGGATGGAAGTTCACAGAAAATGAGGAGAAAAGAGACACAGTGGGAAAAGGAAGAGACAGGAAATATTAACATTTTTGCAGTTTAGGCGGATTAGACCATTACTTTGAAGATTTAAATTTTCCACTGATCACAGAGAAAAATTGAAGCTATTTTGACTGAAAGAAAACATGGTCACATAATGAATTTCTGCTTAAGTATAGTGGCAGTACTGCAATGCACTCCATAAATAAAGTATTCTCCAATTAAACAGAGACATTTCATTCCTCCTTCCACCAAACACTGAATAGAAAGAAAACTTGTTATTTGTCCTCTTGTAACCTAGATCTAAAGTGTATATGTAATCTAAAACCCTAAATATATGTAATGCACTCAGAAAGTGCTGACACAGAACACTGGCATGAAAAACTTCTCCTGGCCTTTTGGATTGTACAAATTTAAAAGCAATAGATGAGACATTCCTTCCTTTATGACAAATACCTGTTTGTTTGACTGATTTTAAGCCTGTATGGAAGTACTCTTCCTGGGTCATACAGTTTGTTCCTCAATTGCAAGTCCATTGGTGTGGTGACTGAATATTTAGACATAAAAGCATGGGGGTAAAATAGAAAAATCTCACTATCTTAACTGTTATTTGTACAAGGGAGCTCAGGCAGGCAGACACCTGTTGTATTGCCCTAAATGGTTTATTTGGTTGTCTTTGCACTGGTGATGGGAAAATTTTACGGGATATGTCAGGTCACGGTTTATTCCCCCTCCCTAGCACATGGTCTCTCCCCCATGCATCCCTTTCCCCTGGTGGTCTGTCCCATGGGTGGCTCCTCCCCTCACCCCTCCCCAGTGGTATCCCATTGGCTGCGGTCCTCTTTCCCCGCCCCCTCCCTTGGGTATAAAACTGCCCTGCAAGGGGGCCACGGCCTGTTTTCTGCCGGGGTGGTTGCTGTGCCTGCAGTGTCCTGCCCCAAGGCAATAAACTGGACACTCGTCCCCACGTGGGAAAGAGCGCTCCTCTGTCTTTTATCCTTCGTCTGTGCAAGTTGGTGTGGGCTTGGGTTCGAGCTGGCCGGATTGGACCCGTACAAGGCCCAGAGAGAGCCACAGATTACTGCAATGGGGTGGGGAGTAAAACAAAACTGTAAGTCTATAAAACTTCTCTTAACATATCCATAATATTTGCCTTTTAATTGTGAGAGTCAACCATCACATTACTCATCTGTCTGTGTGGCCATAACAGAGGCTTATATTATATGTGTGGGCTTGGGTTTGAGCTGGCTGGATTGGACACATACAAAGCCCAGACAGAGCCACGGATTACTGCAGACACCTTTTCCAGATTTATTTAATTTTGGTGCAGGTCCTGCTCAATTACAATGTGGTTCTAGTGTTCTTCCAGAACTTACTTTTTGCCAAAAATGTCACTGAAGTGGCAAAAGGCAAACTAGAATGAACACACTTAGGAGATACTTTTTCATTGCTAGTTAGATGAAAAACGAAGCTTTCATTATTTCTGAAATGAAATAATTTTTCCTTTTGGGTCACTTCTCAGAATTGTGTCATGTATTTGTGATCTACCCATTGGTCACACTGCTGTCTGCTCATCCTGGTTTCCAGAATTTGAGATGTGGTGTTTGTTGGAAGGATTTAACCAGAGCTGAATACACAGCCTGAAGTGAGCACAGTGAATATTTTGGCTTGCTGGGTTTGCTGCTGTACACCTTCAGCCACTTGTGGAGAAGCCTGTAAGTGACTGCAGTAAAGCCATCATGGAGCACATGGAACCTGTGATGCTCTGATGGATTGATATAAAAGCACATTATCCCCCTTAAATGCTTGTTGGTAGATTTCCATGTTCATACTTCGGATATTTATTGGAGACGTCGGAGCAGCAGCAGAATATAGAAGTGGTAATATTTTTATAAGTGTGTGAATGAGCAAGGGGAGCCAGAAGTTTCAAAAACTGATGTCTCTCCTTCCAAATGATTGGGTATGTGAAATGTGTCCTGCAATTTTGCTAAATTTAGCTTGTTTCCTAATTTCTATTTATTAGCAATCCCTAGAGAGGAATTCATATGTGAACCATTTACAAGGAATTCTCAATATATGAGAAACTAAGACTTGCTTTGGTCTATCTACATCTCCTTTCACTTTGTGAATATCCATTTTTCACAAATTATACTGATTGGTAATTTTTACTATATGGTCAAGTTTCACATGTGTAGCAGTGAAATATACAACTCCTTTATGGAAAACAAAATGAACAATGAAACCCAAATAACAAACATATCAATTAGTGCAAACAGAACCAAAAGGCATGATTCCAAATCCTCCCAGGGACAACAAACTCTAGGACTACAGGTGTCAAGGAATTTCTGGATGATGTTTACTACTCTGCCTACATTATTCTTGAGAAAATGCCTTTGATTTGTCAAAGAGATCAGCTGTCTGAGATATGGTGTGAGCCCTACTACAAAGAGCTGCTATAAGATATCATATGGGAAAAAATAGATTGACATATGAAAAAAATTATCATGGCCTAATTCAGCAGCCATGTATCTCCAGTGCAGGAACTATGGAGCAGGACTTGCTTTTTTATGGAGGACTTTTTGGTTTTCAAGCTCTTCAGGGTGTTCTCATCCATGAGATTGCCTCACTGCTGAATTTTGAAGCTTTCTTGGGCAGACACAGCACTGAACTGCAGACTCCATTTGCAGATCTACTTCTGTCCTAATGCTGGGATTACTTCCATAGCTGAGCTCAGAATAGCAACATTCAACATTTGGTCCCGTTCTCTCTCCTTCCAAAGCACTCAGCCTCTTTGATAGCAATTCTGTATGTCTGCTTGATCCCTGCAGACTCATGGAAGACCTGTTTGTAAATCCCAGGGTGAGATTTAGCATTAAGAGACAAATGGCTTTTTGTGTCCCAAGCAATGAAAATTGGCAGGAGGCAATGTGTGAGGAGCCAAGAAAATAAATGCTTCATGGCTACCTATTCTTTCTCTCCTCCTTATCTTAAAGGCTTTCAAGGACTTTGGATGCTCTGCAGTTTAAGTGATTAGCTAAAAGTCCCAAATTCAGCATCTGGGAGGGAAAATAATCAAATTGCTTCCATGCTCTGGTTTCACTCAAATAGCTCTTGTATTTGTGCTAGAAAGGTGCTCACCAAATCATATCAGTCCATTAGCTAACCATACATGACACAGTATGTGTGAAATGCCTGCTAAATGTCAGGATGTGTGGCTTACCTGGTCTCTTTAAGTTCTGCAGCCTCTCATGGTCTGAGTCTCTCAGGCATCCTGAACCAGCCTTGAGGGCACTGGGGCATTTGGGGAGCCCATTCTCCCAGCTCCTCCCAGTGAAAAGGAAGAAGAGCACAGCAGAGCTTCCTTCCAATGTCTACATTCCCTCTGAGGAGAACATCATCAAATCTACTCTGCACTGTTGTGGTTTGAGAGGAAATAAGTTTTCTGGCATGCTGTGGTCACATCAATGGGTGCTCAGATTTGAATATTGGCACCGGGTGTGGCACCTGCAGACATGGATACACCTCTGAGAATACAGGGGTTGAAAGCAGAGCATTCACAGGAATCCTTCTCTTGGGTTCTGGTGAGGGAAGCAGGTCAGACCTCCCCTGGCCCAGCTGCCAGCTGGGCAGGGGAGGGGAAGCCATACGGCTGGCTAAGGTAGGCCTGGTCCTGAGGAGGGAAGGGTGGAAGAGCACCAAGAGGCATCGGGCAGCCCCCCCCCCCCCTCCCTCCACCACCAGGAGACAGAGAGAGAGCCTGTGCCACCTTGAAATTTGATATAATGTGCTGGCAGCACAGGCCAGCTGGTGGAGAAGTGGGGTGGGGGGTGCAGCAAGAAGGTGTCCAGCCACTGTGGGAGTTTTGGGTGGGCAGAGCCTGAGCTTTTAACCCTTTTTTGGGCAATGAAAACTTTAACCTTTCCTAGAAGAGAGATAGAGATGAAATGGAAGAAGGAAATGTGCAAGTTTGAAGGTCTGGGCAAGTGAAAGTTGTCAGGAGAGTAGAGAAGAATCTTAGGTGGGAAGAGATGATGGAGTGGCCTTGGCTGGACTTGTTATAGCCATGGACAGAACCATGTTTCCTGTGACATAGAGACTGCATCCAGTGGGAGGCAATGGCTTAGAGCCAAGAGAGTTCATTGTTGAGACCACTTGGCCCCAGGGGGTGAAATCTGGGAGGGACAGGTGCCCCAAAAGTGAGAGACTGCTCTCTTTTTTGGACCTGGGCATAGCATCCTTAAAAGGGGAACCGTAGAAGCAGCACTGGTCCATGTGCAGTGGTGAGAGCACTGGGCATGGAAGGAAGAGGTCATGATGGCAAATGATCTCTGGGTGGTGCCATGAGTGACATGGAAACACAAGAAGTTTCAACTGTGTTTTCTGGGAAGCCTATGGCACAAGAGGGACCCCTCTCCTCCTGATGAACTGAGAATTGATTATCTAAGGGTGGTGATGGACCGAGAGTTGGTGATTTGGGGGATGGATGTATTGGAAATTTGGTGGAGGCAGGAGGAAATGTTTTTGGAAGTTTTTAATTTTCCCTGTGTGTTTCTTTTTACTTAAAGTTGTAGTTTAGTTAAAAAGTTTTCTTTATTTCTAAGTGAGGGCCTGCTTTGCTTATTCCTGGTCACATCTCACAGCAGAAACCATGGAGAATGTATTTTCATGGGGGCACTGGCATTGCGCCAGCGTCAAACCATGACATGAACAAACTCTTCTGGGCAGTATCTCAAAGGCTTGAGCTGCCCCTTTGCCAGACCCCTCTGACTGAAGCCTCAGAGTAAAGGAGATACTCAAGACAGGGACTTGTAAAACTTCGAACACCTGTGCATTCCATCACAGCCTGTCCAGTCTCATTTGGCTCTGACCACAGTGGTCCCTGGTATTGCACTCTGGAAAGGACCACTATTGTATTTGCAGGGAGGACAGGGAGGAACGATGAATCTTGACTCCATGTGCTCAGAAGGCTAATTTATTATTTTATGATACTATATTATATTAAAGAATGCTATACTATACTAAAGAATACAGAAAGGATACTTACAGAATGCTAAAAAGATAATAATGAAAACTCCTGACTCTCTCCAAAGCCCCGACACAGCTTGGCCCTGATTGGCCAAAGAGTGAAAACAACTCACAGCAGAATCCAATGGAACAATCACCTGTGGGTAAACAATCTCCAAACACATTCCACATGAGCACAACACAGGAGAAGCAAATGCGATAAGAATTGTTTTCCTTTTCTCTGTGGCTTCTCAGCTTCCCAGGAGAAAATCCTGGGTGAAGGAAATTTTCCAGAGAATGTGAATGCCACAGACCACCCAGCCTCCTCTGTCACCCACTCCATGCTCTTTTCAGTGTCTTGCAGGAGAAGGAAAATGAAATTACTTCAACAGTGTTGGGTAGTGTGCTGCCCAAGAAATATCAAATTGGAAGCAGCTGAGCTGGAAGGTACCATCTGCACTTGCAGTCTAGCTCTTTCATTTTCAAATGACTGGATGTACAAGAAAGGTCCTCCAGCAAAGCAATGAATATTTATTTGAGAAGTGTGCTGACAGAAAATCCTTCCACTGTGGGCAGAATCTTTGCAGCCAGCAAATTTTGCAGCAATGAAATGACCACACTGTGCCCCACACATTTTTCCTATATAAAATCATCTGTTCCATCTCTAAAGAGCACAGTGCTTCTGCCAACCATTCAGCCTCATGCTGCTGCAACACAAAAGTGAAACCATGACCCTATGGAAGAGGTAGGTGATTTCTGAGAGGTTTTGTGATGAAAAAAACAAGAATCCAATTAAAAAGAGCAGTGATGGATATGTGGTTAAAGATATTCCTAAACTTAGCATCCTTTGACTTCTCTTGGCTACCACATTTGGCAGGTACACAACAAAAACAATCCCTTCATCCAAGCTAATGGTTTTAGCAGCCAAGAGCTGAAAAGCATCCACCACCTTCTCTGTGGGACTCCCAGCGCAGATGAGGAAAATTCTCACCCCAGCCCCACTCAGAGGCTTGCCATACCAGTCTCAGAGGCTGAAGGGGACCTTTCACAGGGCAATGTTGCAAATAGCAATAGAAAACCCTGATGACTCTTAGCATATTTCTCAAGTTCTGGTTCAAACTCACTGGCAGCCTCACCTGCAGTACAAATAACCCTAGAGTACCATCTAGTTTTGTCTTGACCTGTCTGTAGCCCAGCATCTGAATTTGTTAGGAATTGATGCCATCAAGTTCTCACACAGGATAGCTTAGAGTGGGGTTATCAAGTTTATGAGAGGAAAAAAGGTTTTCTTTACAGGAATTTGGAAAGATTCCTGTTAACTCACCATGCCATGTTTGCAAATGTCTTATTCCAGCTCTGAGGAGAGGCAAGAAGTGCATTAGCAGTAAATCCATATGACAGAATGTATGGTGGGAGCCAGCCTTGTCTTCATATCTGCTGCAATAATGTCTGTGCACTCAGGAGAAACTGAACTGCTTTTTCCTTCTTCCTTGAATTCTAGGGCGTGAATTTATTTCCTAGAGTGTGAGGGTAACTTTGCTAGAACTTTTGGTGTTGCAGCACTTCAAAGAAGCAATCTTTTAAGGTAGAGATGCTTATTCCAAGAGCCCATTAAGGATTTGGGGCCTGCACCCACCTTTCTTCTTGCTTGGTTAAGACCAGAGGGAGAAAGAAAAGAAAGGAGAACAGAGTGTGGTGAGGCAAGCAAGGAAGAGACAGAAGGACATTTTTACTGTGGTGCTGTATTGATGATAAATAGATTGATGATAAATAGATTCTCCATTCTGACTTGTAGATTTGTGTTATCTCTTCCTCCACCAGCACAGTTCTGCATCACAGACAGGAATCTAAACTTGTGAGCTGACCAGAGCTGTGGACTGTTGTTCCAACCAAATGCCTTCAAATAGACAAAGGGAGGTTGTAGCTCTGGCCAGGGGTTGCAGACAGCATAGAGGTTGTGTGAAGGTTCTGTTCTGTTCCCTGGGAGCACATCTCCTCAGCTCCTGCTCTTTCTGACACCTTGCCATGCTTTCTGCTGCTGGTGTGAGCTCCAGCACTGTGCTCAGCAGAGAGCAGGCAGGGCGGGCTCTCCTGGCATCACAGGGAGATGATGAATTGTCATAAGGATATGGGGAAAATCATTTCAAACCAGGTTTTTAAGAGTTTGAAAAAGAAGTCTGAAAGTATTGAAGTCTTCAAAGAACTCAGAGAAGCATCCTGTTCCTTTGACCTCAGAAGAGAGGGATTTCCCTGTAGGTGTGGAGAGCTCTTCTGAGCACACTTCTGTGTCTGCTGTGGGGCACTGGGAACCCTGGGGGAGCAATAAAAAACAAACACCACGTTCACAACAGCCTTTCAAAACATCAGAGACGCTGAATGGTGGATGTAGAGGTGAGAACATCACCGTGGCACCAATAGAGTGGGAAAAATTTGGGGTTTTTTCGTTCAGATCTTTATTTATCTCTTCCTTACTGATTTCCTGCATAGATTCATAATCCTGCTTGGCCTTTCTGTACATAGCCCTAGCCTCAGTAATGGAATGCAGTTTCTTGCATTTTTTTTTTTTTTGAGAAGATGCAACTCACCGTCAGCTTTGCTGAAATCACAGTAATGGCAGAACGTCCTTGGAAAAACTTCTGTATTCTTCCCATCAAAAGTGGCTGAACATAAGCTGGAGTAGGCTTTTCTATCAAGAAAATGTAAACATCCTTCTAACTGTGCCCATCTTATACTTTACATCAGAGTATTTCCTGAGGCTCTTGCCAGCTTTTCTTTTATTTCACTACTTCTTCAGTCAATAAATCATCACAAATCTCATTTTCATTTGTAAGTCTGTTGCTGCAGCCATTAAAGGGTACATACTACTGTATTTCTAATAATACTGTGTCTTTTTTGTGGAAGCAAGTTTCCACTTAATATTGAAAACATGTGCCCAGACCTTGAAAGGCTGTCTGACCTAGAGGATGCCAGGGACTGGTGTCCTGGCAGAGGGGTTTGGTAGCCCTGGAACCCCTTTATTAAGTCACTGGAGGCATTTTACGTGCCAGCGAGAAAGGAAAGGCAATTAAAAGAAATAGGAAGGATAGAGAAAGTGAAAAAAGAGAGAAAACTACACTAGACAAGGGTAAAGTTGTTGCCTTTTCCATATACAGACTATGTTTTGCTGCCCGATCTTTTCTTCCATCTCCACTCTGCTGTTTGCTCCACTGCTGCTCCACACCCACTCTCATTTCGCTCCATGGTTCTCCTGCTGCTGGACATTCCTCACTCCTTGCTGCTAACCTCCTTCTCACAGCACTCCTTTGCTGCTGCTTTCCAGTTTTTCAGCTGCTTAACTCTCCTTTGCTGAGTAGATTTTTAGTAAAACAGTTTTCCTCCTAAAGCTGGAACACAACCTTTTTTTCCTGAATACAACAAAGTTGGTCAAGGTAAACAATACTGAAGTATTGTACTTTTATACTCAAGTATTATACTTTTGAAAGACTCAAGTCTCTCAAAACTCTGTGGAGGCAGAAGGGAAAGATTTTAGTTTCTTTCCCAATAACATAGGAAACATAATAACCTCCTTCAGTAACCACAGCCATGCTGGGAGCCTGTGCTGCTGGTTCAGCGTGTAAGTGTAAATAAACACAATTTACAGAGTTACAGCATGGGTATTATTGAGCAATTTGGGTAAATATGATAACAAAACACTTATACTGTATGTTTATATAACCCTGCAATATCCTTGGCAAAATCCTTTGCATGTTTTTTACCTGCCTGGCAGTGCCACACTTTCCATGTGTGCTGCACCCAGGGCTGGCTGGCAGCACCCACCTGCAGGGAAATCCATTCACCTCCTCACACCAACACCACTAAATATTGAGTTTTATATCCTCTTTTTGTTGGAATTAAATGTGTGAGATGGTATTTTTGTTTGGATTTAGATGTTTATTAATTTTTATTTATATTACATTGTCACAAATTGGGAGTTTTATAGAACTTTAACAAACTAAAAGTGGAGATGTATTCTTTTATAAGGCTTTTAAAGGATAAACTGTTTAATTGAGAAATGTTACTTAATTATTTTTACTTTTAACTTAATAACTAACTACTTGTGGTTTGTAATGTGGGCTTTTTAATTTAATATTGCAGTATTACTTAAACTTATGAAGACGGACTTGTTTCTGCCTTAAAACTTTTATTTTGTTTTATATTATTACATTTTAAAACTTTAAATTTTAAGTTTTCTACTATGTGATATTATACATTTCTATTTAAATTATATATTCATCATTTAAATTGTATTATTTAATTTTGGAAGTTTTAAAAATTTTTTTTAGGTTAAATGTAGTGTTTTCTTGGGGGTTGCTGAGCCCAGGGCATCAGGAACAAGGTGCCACTCAAAGCTGTGGAAACAGCAGCTTCTCCCCTATCTGCCACTACATCATCTCCTTGTGCTCTTACACAGAACTACAAGTACAGCTGGAAATTACTCTTCCAGCAGGGTAACTTAAGAGTATACTGGAAAAAATAATTTAAATTAAATTAACAATAAATTAAATTAAATTAAAAATAACTTAAATTTTAAAAAGCCAGCCCCTTCCGGCTCAGCGACCTTAACATGCCTGTGTTGGTTATTGTCCTAAGGATGTCGGTAGCTCAGTATCGCCGGGGATGTGTTTCCTGGGGCTCCCGGGGCTGGCGCCGGTGCCAGGAGCGGCAGGAGATGGCAGCAGAGAGCCCCGGCACAGCCCCAGGCACCGCCGCCTTCCCGCACCGGGCTTTGGGTGCCCTTGAATTAGCACCTAAGAGGGCAAACAACCCCAAATACTCCGAAAAAAATTACCTGGCTCCTGAAGACACCGGCAGTCACTCCTGCAAGGCTCCCAAAGCTCTTTTCTCTCCTGAATTAAATTTTTTTTATCAGCCAAGAGAGAAATTGTAGGAATGACAGGAGTGAAATGTCCTGACACCATTAAGCTGAGCTTCCTCCAGGTACAACATTTCCTGTCCTACCTAATTCTGCCAATTTTGGAGGGACTTCACTTAAAACTGTTCAATTGCTGTTGAAAAGAATCATAGAATTGTTTAGGTTGATGAAGACCTCTAAGATTATCAACTCCAACAGTTACTCCAGCACATGCCAGAGCTGGAATTGGCCATGCAGAGGGAATTGGACAGAATGAAGCTCCTTGAGCTCAGCAAGAGCCACCCTGCAGGTTTCTGACCCCAGGGTCACTGCCAGCTCTGCAGGGACGGCTCCAGGCCGTGCCCTGAGCACTGAGGCAGCTTCCACATTCTCCTGCTTTGGCTCCTTGATGGTTTTTTTGCTGATGAAAACAGGTCATTGTCCTGCTCTGGTGAGGAAGTCAGATGATTCCTTCCTCACTGTGACTGCCCAGCAGCTGATAAGGCCTGACACAGCAAATCCTGGGCTTTGGGGAGCTCCTCTCTCTGGGGGGCACTCACTGCTAGAGGAGAGACTGGAGGTGCAGTTCTCACCCACATCTCAACTTACAAAGGGCTCATGTCCATGTGTGTAGTGGAAGACTAGAAAAGGTCACTTGCCCAGTCTTCCATCTGCTTTGGGGTTGACTCCATGCTTGGAAAACTTGGAAAAATTCTTTCATTCCCAAAGCACAAAAAAGCACAAAATGAAGACACAAGGATGAAAGAATTACAAAGCATCTGCTGCATGAGGAGTTGTCTCCAAACTCCTGAATAATCATGTTCATGGGAAATTTGCTTTTCTTACATGAGCTCTGGGAGTACAGAAAGTTGATAGTACAGAAAGATATCCCAAAGGATGTGGATGACATTGGGAACCTTGCTGCAGTTAAGCGAGGGCTTGTACTTCCTTACACAGGGTTGTAGGCCTGTGCTGTGCATTAATAGCATGAGATTTCTGTCATTATTGTGAGCTCTGAGAGGTCTGAGAGCTGGACTTGCAGCCGTGCTCATGAATGCTGTCATGTGGCATTTAATGTAACAGGTAAAGAATTAAGCTTTTCTACCCTGGTCTGGAATGCCTGCCTGCTCTGTGCTTCTACACAAAACCTCACACAAAAGGTTCCCATGATTGTTTACTGCTATGGTTGGCTTCTAATGAGGGAGATTTCTCAGGAGTAATTTGACAAATTGTCATGCAAGGGCTCAGTGCATTTATCAGTCAGTTAGATTGGCCATTCTCCATGGATACAATGCAGGGCAAAAATTGGGACCAACTTAGCAAGAGACCAAACATATTTCAGAGTGGCTGGAAAGCTCTGAGTGCTAAGGAACAGTGGAGTCTTGAGAACTTTTAGCTTTACCAAAGGTCAGACAAGATGAACATTAATCTGAAAAGATCTATAGTCCCACCCTCTGAATCTCTGCTGATTTCCTCCAGCGTCTTGGTTTGAACAGACAGGTGTCTGCTAGGAAAGGCAGGAGCCTCCCCTGAAATGGAAAATTTAAACCCCCTCCCTCTGAATTATTATAATTTTGAAATTAAGGAGCTCTCAGGCAAAGATATGGGAGTAGGAATTACAGTTCTTTATTAGGAAAATAAAAAAATACAAATAGTACAAACAAACAAACGAAAAACCCCACTGCCAGAGTCAGACCATTCCCTGCCCCCTGTGTGTCAGGGGGGTGGCACAGCCCCATCCCATGGGGGCTCAGCCCTCCTGCAGTGCCAGCTGTGGTTCTGCTGCAGCAGGGATCCTGCACAAGGGGGGAGTTTTCCTCTGCAGCTCCAGGGCTGCTGGAGATGGGCCTGGGCTCCCTCTGGGAATGCAGGGCAGCAGAAAGCTGCTCCTCTGGGAATGCAGTGGGCAAAGGCTGCTGTGCTGTGCCAGGCTCAGATTGGATCCAGGTAGGAATGCTTGGCTCCTCCCCTGGGCGAAGCATCTCCCCATGGGATGGTGGAATTGGATCAGCCCTGCAGGGACACTCAGTGGCCATGGACAGCAGAGATCTCCTGGAGGGAGGATTGGCTGTGGGACAGAGAAAGAAAAAACTGCCTCATGGACAGCAGAGAACTGCCCCAGCTCTGACAGATTGGGATAGAACACCAATTTCCAACCTAAGACCCTCCAGACCTATCAGAACTTTGATATTAAGGCTGTTTCCTCTCTGGAAGAAACAAAACAGCTCCAGCTGTGTTAGTCTTCACTCCTGACTTGGGTAAGGTAAGGTGAACATCACTCTTTATCTCTGCATGGTGTACGTATATATTTCCTCCACAGAGCTGAACTTCTACAGGACAATTGAAAACTAAAAGAAAATTGGGATCTTGTTTCCAGGCCACTTAACTAGTTTTTCATTTTGGTTCCATTTTGCGACCTACACACCCTCACACACATGCCTGGACATCATCTCTCTCTTTTTATCCAACTGTCACCATCCAGTGTTGCAAGACACTGACCTTTGATTGCAGCTGAGGTCTGCCCTTCCAGGTTTACTGAATTTATTGATATGGTGGCACAGCAAACATAAATTGTGTCTTCTTTAGAGAAGATCCAGCACCAGAGGGTTAATTCTGTCAAGCGTCATTCCAGTGAATTGATAAGAGTGCAGCTTGTGGATGACAGGCTCCAGAGGTTTCTGTAAGATGCAGATGAGGTGAATATTCCAATTAAGATAGTGCCTCATAAATTCTTTTTTAACAAGTCTCCCCTTGGGAACTGCAACCCTATTTAGGCTTGTACAGTCTTGTCATCAAGTATGAGATTCTGAAACCTAGTAAAAAAATTAGCCTGAAACTAACACCTCAAAGTCATATGTGCAGAGTAATATAAAGTGAAGAGATGCAAACCTTGTAGAAATCAACCCATCATAATGAAAGGATAATTATCAATCCTTTCTGAAAGTCTTTAAGCAAGCACAGCTGGTTTTGTAATTTTTTTAAATGACTATATTTAGTGATACTTTAATATCCTTGACTTGTAATTAAGTATTACATAAGTCACTGATTTATGATGTTTAAAAGTCTTTCGTAATGGTATTGTAGGTATATAAATGGTATATAAATGTTCATGGTGCCTGGAATAAAAAAAAAACAACATACCTCATTCACACTCCCAGGTGGAAGTTACCAATACCTTTAACTATCAGATTGGGCAAAAGTGATGAATTCCTTTATGGAACAGGTGAATTGGGGGTCAAACCAATTAGCAGATAAGCTTTTATTGAAAAGGAGGTTTAAAAGTTCTTGTGGAAGAGAAGATAAAGCTTTTTCTGTCAGTAACTGTAGTCTGTTTGAGAGCAGTCCCACCCTGAGGAACGTGCTGCACTGGGGCTGGGCAGGGTGGGCTTCTAGTTCTGCTGCTGTTAACACAAAATAGGATTTGTTTCTTCATGTGGCTCTACCAGACAGCCATCAAAGTCCTAAAAGGGACTGAGTGTCAGTCACTGCAGCCTTGGGATCCTGGTAACTGGGCAGGGAAAAGTTGGAAAAACAAGACACAGCAATAGTTGGAAATTTAGAGATAGCCAGAAACACAAAATTCTTATTATAAAACCCCCACAAACCTCATCTTGTACCAGGAAAGCATCACTGAGAAAGGTACAAGGAGCAGAGCAGTAAAATCTTCTGGAGAAGCAGCTCACAATTTTTCATAGTTCCCTTTAGTTCATCTGATCTAACTCATTGCTGCTTAATGCATGATCTTTGTTTGATCTAATTGCTTCCACAAATTGTCAAAATGTTAAATATAAGTTTTTAGTCTGGTTTCTACACGTTACCTTGTCCAAAGTCCAAGAGGACTTTGCTTGCTGTCTTTCCTCCTCAAAACCTCTTCTTGATTTATTCTGAAAAGTGTTGATAGGAAAGCTAAAAAAACCCCTGCAAGATAGTTAGCAAGAGAGTTTTAATTGTAATAAGGGCAACAACATATTTAGAATTGAAAATTCTCTAGCACATTCAGGAGCCATGAAATCACAATTTGGACAATCCACGGTTACCAGCCTAGAGCACAAGTTCCAGTTTGCATGTTCTAATCCTCTTGAAAAGAGGGATTTAATAAGCTGTATTCCAGCTCAGTGACTTCAGAGTGACTTTCAAAGGGATTACATTGAAGATCTGGACTATATTTAAGTGCTTGTAGCACAAGGTCACAAAATTCACTTTACTTCTTGTGCTTCTTCAGAGAGCTAAAATTATACTCAAGCTTTAGTTTCTAGAGGCTCTTTCCAGGCTTGCTTAGAATTATTATTTCCCCTGGATAAAATAGCTTGAGATTCACAGGATAATGTGCAACATTTAGGACAAAACCCACAATATCTACTGCATGTGGTTTAATTTCAATTTTCTGCTTACCAGCCTGTCCAATCTATTTTGTGTAGGCATTCCCAGTTGCTCATGCACAGCCCGCAGACTCTATAAATAATGTAATTACTGTCTATAATAAATGTCTTCTTCCTATTGAGTGACCCAGAACAAAGCATTTGTGGTCAGCCAGCACTTGAACAAGAAATTACCCTGATTTCCCTATTTAGTGAATAATTATTTCAAAATTATTCCAATTGGATCTGGATCTTTTTAGTCTTTTACCATCACAAAAGAAAAGCATGTTATTCAGAATCACACCTGAGCTGTCCATACAGCTGATGTCACTCATCTGTGTCTGACAAAATCAGAAGAGGGTCCAAAAAAGCAGGAATCCTTACACAGCTCTTCCTGTGTCTACACTACACACTTCCAAATGTTTTCTCTTCATCCAGGCTTTCTATTATTATAGAGATAGAAAATTAATCAGATTAACAGCAACTTCCCAGTTCTGGAACAATTATTGAATTATTTGGGAGATATTCCTTGATGCTAAGAGCTCGGCCATAATCACATTGCATTTTATTTTCTGTACATTTCCAGCACTTGTAGTTTTGGAAAAGAGGTTGAAGTTTACATGCAGAATAATTTAAAAGTCAGGCAAATAAATAACTTACTTGAAATCCTGGACTTCTAAATGTATCTCAAGATTCTTCCAAGAACTTTCCAAGAAGTACAACAAGGCCTTAGGTGAAAGATGGCCTTTGGAAAAATTATAGGGTTTTGCCAAAGGATTCCAAAGTCAACATATGATACCCAAAAATTACACTTGTTTTGTCTCTTTCTGCTGCAAAAAAGCCTCTTTCAATTTTTTTCAGTGGCTGTGTTGCCCACTTTGAAGCTCAGTTCTCACCACAAGCATTGCATTGTAAACCTATCACTCACTTGACCATCTATTCTAATTTTTGTTATATCAGCAGCTTGTGATGATAATTAAAATTAAATTTACACACCTCACAGTACTTACATTTATTTTTTGATATGACAATAATTCACCCTTCTGCATGAATTAAGTCTTGTCTGCCTGTGTTTTGTTTTTAAATTATTTTTCTTCAGCTATTTGGTGAAAGAGCCTTAAAGCAAGGTCTTGAAATACTACAATGAGATTCCATACTATAGGCTGTAAAGATTATTTTCATAATTTGAATAATCAACACCCTTATCTGTTTGTCAATGGAAATACTATGAGCAATTCACTCATACCAGAATAATGTTAAAAAAATGATGAAATGAGTAAAAGCTGTTTAATTTCATCTAGGTTCATCATAAAATATTCAGCTTTTACTGATTCTGATAGAAAATATAGCATACCCTGAAAGCTGGTCCTGTTAAAGACTGAGGAGTGAGAGGAGTTTGGTTCTTCCAATGCTGTGTGCAGTCTTCCAGAGGCCTCAAGGTGTGGTGAGGAAATTGTGATGCTCCCCTTGCAGCAGAGAGATGAGGTCTCTTCCCTGGCATGCTGAGAAGGTTTTCAAAGTTTAAGTAGCCAGATATTTCTCTTATGTGAGGGGAGATGACACAAGAAGCGCAAAAAACCCCAGTATATGCTTTCCCAGAAATGTGTCAGTATATGTCAGTGTTGGAAGGAGAATTTTATCTCCACTTGCTGTCTTGTCTAAAGCTGACATTCTCTCCTTTGATAAAGAAATGGCATTTGCCCTCTTTCATCCAGTTATTTCATCCAAACACTAAAGCATCAAAGCTGGAGCCGCGGCTCTTAAACATGATGAACAGGGAAGCAACACAGAGAAAAATCCTGTTGGTGTGGTATGGGTGTGCTCTACCGATAGAGTTTTATATTAAAAACCAAAAACCAACACTCTACAAATGCTCAAAATCTAATATGGATGCATTTCCAGGTTGTCCCATTACATGCTCCATCTAAAATTTTGCAGTCCAGAGCAGGTGTTCCTTTGGAAAGATAATAGAATATCAGAGTAAAGCTGTTTGTAAACTAGTGCTGTTACAAATAATTTAGGTTATTGAAAGTTTGTCTCTATGTGCAGTTCATTACAAGCAGCACTTCTGACAAAGAAAACAGAATATTTAATTATAAACTAGTACCTCAGACCAGCTTAAGGCCACATCATCAATGCTCCAGTCCCTTGAATTGTGTAGGAATTAGGATGAATACTTCACGTTTCAACATGGGAAGGGCCAGGAAAAGTACCAGTAACAGTGTAGATATAGAGACAGAAAAATGTGTGTGAATCAGCATCAGCAGGAGAAATGACCATGGCATCTGAAGTGACTCCTGAGATTCCACAGCAGATATTCACAGTGAAACTATAGAGAGAATCCAAAGTGTAGCTGCTTTGATCTCCTTCAAAAAGGTTTTCTTAGGAGGTATTAAAAGGTTAATGATACTTTACAGCAGAAACTGAGTTCTCTGTGCTGTGGGATTTGTCACTGACGCACTGTTTAACAGCTTAAGTTGCAGTCAAGCAAAGTGAGAAACAATATATTGCATCTATGCAAAAATTTCTTTCCTGGGTTTCTATCTCAATTAAGATTATTGAATATTGTTATATATTTGTGGGGAAAAAAAAGGCAAATTGCGGGCAAATACCACTCAACTTTTCTAATGGAATACTTAATCTATTAATCTAGTATATAATAGTATCTAATAATATCTAATTCTAAAAATTCTAAAATTTTTATTTTAATTATAAAACTAGTGATTCTTCTCACAACAATTACACCTCAGTCTGTTTTGGAAGAGGAGAGATAAGTGTCTGTGGCAGATATCTTTTTCATTAAAAATCCTTTCTTAAGGATTTTTCCTTCTGAGAAGCTGTGGCCTCAGAAACAGAATGTAAACAATTATTATCTGCTGCTTTGGAGTGCAACAGGTGGGTCCGTGATTGGTCTGGTGTGGATGTTGTGGTTCAGTGACCAGTCATGGCAGAGCTGGCTCTCTCGCTCGGTCGGAGAGCTGCCTTTGTTATCATTCTTTCTATTCTATTCTTAGCTTAGCTTAGCCTTCTGAGGAAACCTTTCTTTCTTTTTCTTTTTAGTATAGTATAATGATATATATATGATAAAACAATAAATCAAGCTTTCTAAATATGGAGTCAGATCTACGTCTCTCCCTTCATCCTGAAAAACCCCAGTGACCACTGTCACAGATGGTGACCCTCGACTGAAGAGGACATTCATTACTTGGTGAGACCCCAGAGGGGCATTGCTACATTTGGGTAAACCCTGAATATGTGGCATTGATGGCCATTTCATAAGTGACCACAGAAGTGGATTCTAGCCAGGAGCTGAAGAACTGAAGATCCTGATTTGGACAGGGTTCACAGCCAAGGCTGACCACAAAGAGAACCTTTTGGAAAGCCTCCAGGAAGATGTTCGGAAAGCCTGGCAGCGCCAAGCAGCCTGACAGAGCCTGGTGGACACTGTTACAAGGTGCTGTTAGCTTTTTCCTTCCTGACGATGCTGGCCTATGCTGATTATGGCTGCACATGTGGGTGACTGTCCCCACAGAGTCAGAAGTTCATTTCTCCCCCTTAGAGGAGAAACTTATTGCCCTCTGGCAAAAAGGGGGTGAAGAGGACAATGTTCCTATGGTGGAGAGACATTTCGATGAGTTTTTTTGTCATGGGCAAAGTTCCATGGGTTTTTCACTAATGTGCTATATGCCTTGGATTCGTATGTATGGGAATGCATGGAAGTCATTATTATGGCCTGGTGCCAAGATTTTGGATACCCTTGGATTTATCAGTCATTCAAAATGTTTTTCCCAGTCTTGAAACGGAAAGCAGCTTCCTTTCAGTGGATAGCTGACTGTAAAGGGCAGGCTCCACTCCTGGGAGAAGACCCTTTGGAAGAGGATGATCTGCTGCTTCCCAGCCCCCCTGGATGCCAACGAGGGGGGCAAAGTTTCACCCGCAGCCGAAGAAGATTTTTTTCCTGCGTTTTCGGAGCATGCTCAGATGGAGCTGCCTTCTCCCCCCACCCCCGGTACTCTTGGAGGGGGTTTGAGGGGGCGGCGCTGGCTCCCCAGGCAGCTCCACCCCAGCCCGCCCCGCGGGTGCGGCCACCACCCCGGGCCGCCCCACCCCAGCCCGCCCCACGGGTGCAGCCACCACCCTGGGCAGCCCCGACCGTGGCTCCGCCGGCACCTGTGCGGCCGACCTGCAAACGCCGCTTCCCGCGGCGGTGTTGCTAGGCGACGCGCTCAGAGACGACGTGGCTGCTGCTTCCGGCCCAGCGGAGGAGGCCCCCCCGGCAGCTTTGCCACATTCTGCCGAGCCAGTCCCAGTTCAGGATGCTGCTGAAAACGGCACTGAGCCCGCGGGACCATTCTGTCACCTTTGGGGACTTTGTCCTCCATGTCTGCGTCAGAGGCTGCCCTGGACCCAGCAGCAGGTCCGAGCTCGGACTGTCCCAGGCCGTTTGCCCTTGCCGTAGTGGCCTCAGCAGCCGGCCTCTCCTTCCAGGGAGGAGGTGTGGCTCATCAGCTGAGTGCAGCCTGGCTGCCTGCTTTCAGGCTCAGCATTCTTGGCGGGTTGGGGGTCCCTCCTTGGAGGTTCCCTTCTCTGCCGCCCCTCGCATGCCCCAGCAGCGAGGGGATGGTGGGTCCTGAAAGTTCAGCCTTTGGTCCCCAGTCCAGAGGGGGGAGGAAGCGTTCTGCCATTGTGCTGGCAGCAGGGTGCAGGTCTGTGACAATGCAGAACCTGCCTGGTGGGCTGGGCCTGGGCTGTTTGGCTTGGCTCCCTGGACCAGGACCACCTACCGGCCTCAGGCTGGGTTTGGGGGCTTTCCTTCCACATGGGCCAGGGCCTCCCAGGGCCTCTCTCAAGCCCCTCTGCTGCTGCCACTGCTTTTTCCGAAAAAAAAAAAAATTAAATTAAATTAAACGAGTTTAAATAACTGCCAGCAGCTCAAAAGCATTCAAGGGCCAAAAATTACCTTCAGCCCAAGTTGTTCAATAAGGGTCTATGGCCTGGACATTCCAGAAATTTTCTCAAAATTGTTTGAAATTGTTTGATGACTGTCAATGGACTTTTGATAGCTACTGATGGATTTTTCTGCAGCAAGCCTGTTTCAGGATCAAAAGGGACTTTCAGATATGTCAGAGGAACATCTTCAGTCCATGGACTTTTCCTGAAACTCAGCTGTTCGGACTTGGACTTTTTTTGCATTGTTTTGCATTTTCTTATATTGTTTTCTTATATTGTAAGATTGTTTTGTGATATGATGGAGTTTTGTGTTCTACAGGTGAAGAAATTCCCTGTTCATTCCACAGGAGCACTTGATTGAAGTTGATTGGCAACAGATAACCTGCCAGGTGTTTGTTATTTCCTCTGCATGAGCCCAGCAGAGAAAATTACAAACATTTTTCTTTTTAATTTAATTAAATAAAAAAAGATGACATGTCGCAGACATCTTTTTCATTAAAAATCCTTTCTTAAGGATTTTTCCTTCGGAGAAGCTGTGGCCTCAGAAACAGAATGTAAACAATTATTATCTGCTGCTTTGGAATGCAACAGGTGGGTCCGTGATTGGTCTGGTGTGGATGTTTTTGTTCAGTGACCAGTCATGGCAGAGCTGGCTCTCTCGCTCGGTCGGAGAGCTGCCTTTGTTATCATTCTTTCTATTCTATTCTTAGCTTAGCTTAGCCTTCTGAGGAAACCTTTCTTTCTTTTTCTTTTTAGTATAGTATAATGTAATACATATATATGATAAAATAATAAATCAAGCTTTCTAAATATGGAGTCAGATCTACATCTCTCCCTTCATCCTGAAAACCCCAGTGACCACTGTCACAAGTGTCCAAAGATGTGGATTACTCTTCTGCCACTGTAACTCCCTTTGATCACAAAGAGTCAACAAATTATATGCTATAACAAATTATTCTGCTGACTGCCTTCAAATTCACATTCAAAAATCAGTTTCACAAGATTTTTATAAAATTTATTGCAAGTTTGCAATACTTGTTATATCCTAGCTCTGTAGCATCCTTTTTGTTCATTACACTTAGAATCTTTTTATACAGAACATTTTTGCTATCAAAATATAAAAAGGAAATGACAAAAAGATCTACTTTCATAATTCTGTTTTGGCTGATTCTGTATTCCTATTATTACTCGCTATGCTGATTTTTTTTAACACCTCCATCCCACATTATAAGTGATAAAACACCAGAATCTAAATCTTTCCTGACTTTCTTTTGTCATTTAGTTCCATTTTAGTTATGCTTAAACACTTTTAACTCCCAATCAGAAAATCATTTTTTAACAGAAAGTCATACTAATGTCAAGGAGCTTTATATCAAACATATCATGTCAAGAAAGCAATTAGAGAACTAATGGTTTTGCTCTATTTTTAAAGTTAAATGTCAAGTAATTTTTAGCTGTTTTAAAAATCAGTGCCATGGGTTCCTGTTTGTTTCAAACAATTGTAAAACCATGCTTTCAAAGAAAAACATCTCCTTGAGTTCCCAGCACCAAATCCACACACTCCATGTTGGAACAGGCATTGGAAAAAAGACTTATCATTAGAGAAGTTCTGATATAAATGATTTTATC
Organism: Nesospiza acunhae; assembly: GCA_013398715.1. Lineage (NCBI taxonomy): Eukaryota > Metazoa > Chordata > Aves > Passeriformes > Thraupidae > Nesospiza > Nesospiza acunhae. The sequence goes on from VZSU01000778.1 coordinate 34,535, forward strand.
TGCTGACATAATTCAGATGTTAAAGAGGTTGCAGCCTGACCAAGCTGACCTTGTTTGTTGAGAAGAATTGCCTTACAGAACAAAAGTCGGAGTGTTTCAAGCCTCTGCCCCACTTCTTCCAGAAGGCTGGAAAGTGGATGTTGGTAATAGGAAATAGGTTGGCCAGCATCCAGCTCATTCCTTCTATTTTTCAGGTGTTTGATGTACAATTTAAGTACAGCTTCCCCCTCTTTTGGAAAGGCTCAGTTGAACAATGTGTTCACACACAAAACTTTTTGAATACTTTTTTTTCCTAGCTTAAAAACAAATAACAAAATTACCTTAATTCTCATTGCAATAAACTAAACCTATACTTATCACACACTACTAAATACTATAAAACAACAAATAAAACAACCCCCCCAAAAATAAACCAACAACTACCCTAATCACCCAAACTACAACCAACAACCCAACTACTCAAATTAACTAAACCAAACAATAAACCTAAACTCACAACTAAACCAAACAATAACCCTAAACTCCTAACAATCACCCCCAAAAAAACCCCACACAAACAAAACCAATCAACCAATAACCAACAATAATAATAAAAACACCCTCAACACCAATTACTAACAAAACAAAATTAGAACAACTAACACAAAATCGAAACTCACTATTAAATCCTATTCCCTAAAAAACCTTCATAACCTAAAAAAATTACATTCAACAATCTAATAAATGTATAATTAATTAATTAATCCATCTTTAAAATATTAAAAACAAAACTACAATTCTAAACAATACTAAAATAAAACATTTAAAATCCCTATTACATAATCCAATTATAAAAAATAATAAAATCCTCACAATCTGTAAACACAAATCCTATGCCCATATTCCAAAACATTCCTCAGAGCTATTTCCTAACCACACCTGACTCAGATGTGTGTCAACCACCAAGAAAATATCATGACAAAAGCTTCCAACACAAATAAAGAAGGTCAGGGTTCAACTCACACATACCCAGAACAGCCACAGACTTCAGACACAGCTGGTGTGCACCCATGGTGTCCTGTGACTGCCATCCCTGCCTCACCCTGCCAGGGATGCCTCAGGTTTCAGATTTTGTAATTTTCAGATTCTGTGCTGCTTTGGTGTGTACTTCTGAGCTTCACGTCAGGAGATGGTGAACTCTCTGCACAGAGCAGGGAGACAAAACAATTCCTGCTCTAGCTGGGCACCAAGGACAAATGATCCAAATCTCAGGTCCAAGAGAACAAACAACGTAGTCTGGAGAGAGAAAAACAAGCAGGATGGGACTGCATGGGCTAAAGCTGGAACTGGACAATGAACTGCAAGATGCAAATGGAGCAGAACTGATCAAAGGGAGAGACCCCATGAGTGCTCGTGCATTTTGGGACCATTTTGGTTCATCTTGGGTGCAGCCCTGGCTGGGCTCTTGTGTTGTCTAAGGTGGATCCATTGAGGCCTTTGAATAAATCCCTGCTTTATTCTTTAGCTCTGTCTGATCTCTGTTCTAGGTCAGCCTTCACAAGACATCAGCAGGGTCCTAAAAGCATCCCTGGAAAGAAATCCTACTTCAGGTTAGTCCAGAGGACTCAACAGTGAGAGCAGAAACACCTTAGTTATCTTCAGCTGGAAATAATTTCCAGTTCATTTAGGGTCTCTTTTCTTCGTCCAGCATCTTCAGGAACTGGGTTGTTTCCTTTTAAAACCAAACTGGTTCTTTCTTTTTTTCTTCTCCCATTGCCCTCAATCTGGTCAGTGCCTCAGACTGGTTTTGACACAAAATTTGTTACAGACGTTAGCTGATGGCCATTGTGCTGTATATCACAATACAGATGGTTTGGGTGCTTCAGTGACTGGTAGAAACTTTAATGACTAAACCACAGATTTTGTTGCTTCTTGGGATTTTAAAGCTTAAACACTTGTTTCCAAAATTACTTGCAGCTAGAATTCCTGGTGACAGTTTCAGCCCTGGGGGCAATTCTTTGCACCAGGAAACCTCTAGGTGAAGAGATGGACATGTGACAAGCAAATAAATTCCTTGTTCTGCAAATACAGTTTCATGCCAGTCACTTTAATACAATAGTATGTAGGTGGCGTTTGGCTTGCAAGGGTCTCATCACTAAGGAAATAATTTTCTGTGTAGGTGCACAGCCTCCTATAAATGCTGGAAACCACAAAAAGTGTTTGTTTTTTCACTGCCTGCTGTTGGGTATGCAAAACCAATTCTTTCCAGTTCAAATACATTATTCACCCTGGGTCTTCTTCACTTTTTCACAGCCAAGAAAGGCCCTTTCAGCCTTTTGCAGCAATGAAGCATTAAAACTACTTCAGTAGTTTAAAATGGCCACAAAGTTGGGTCTGTGCATCTTACAAAAGGGTTTTGTTGCATAAGAGCCAAAGTGAACCATTGGGAGCCCAAACTATCCCTTTATTCTGTCTGCAAAGTGTCTGTCCACAGTGGTGGACACTATCTAGATATTGTAGTAAAATAAATGTTAGGAGTCAATGCAATTTCAGGAACAGTAGAAATCCATTAGTATAAAAGCAGCTGCAAAATCAGATTCTAATTCTGCCAAAAGTGCGGTGAACATGTCACATACTGGGATTAACAATCTTCTGATAACTGAGTTAATTCTCTGGATTTTGGAGCAGTTCTGTGACTGAGGGGAGGCTTAGGACAAGTTACTTGTCTTACAAAAGACACTAGTACCCTCCACAAAATATTGAGAGGGAAAAACTCCTTCAGGAGTCTAAATTCATCACCTGAAGGTTGCTTTCATTGCTTAGCAACATAAACTAAACTCCTCTTGCCAGCTTTTTCAGGGTTATGTATTTCAACGACAGCATCAAAGCAATCTCAAAGAAGAGGATTCATCTTGGGATTCTAGCCACCATGAGATCAGAGCTTTTACTGTTTGCCAGCACATACTTTGCCTTGTTGAGCCTTGCTATTCAATTAGAAGATGCCATTTCAAACACTGAGGAGCAAGGCTGATGATAGCAGTGCTGTAATTATGGCTGAGTACTCTCATTGTTAGAACATGATAGACCAGGCTTCACAATTATTAAAGTAATTAAAAAAGGTCTTTGGTCAGCTGGCAGCAGACGCTGGGGTGGGTGAAGAAGACAGAGGTCTTGAAATATTTCTGCATGTTTCAGATTCCAGCCTGGTTTTGAGGCCAAAGACATTTACAGCAGGGGCTGTATATAGCTGGATTCCAAATAGTTGCAGGTTCTGTTGGTTCCACCTTTCTCCCTCTTTCTCTGTGCAATAAGAGTGTCACCTGATAATACTGGACCTGCATCTTCTAATCCCAAGAAGGACACTGGCACAAAGAGAAAGAAATGCTATCATCCCTGTGTCACCCACCTTTCCCTGATTTGCTGGAGAACCTAAGGTCTTATTCCTGAACCCCTGTTCTCATTTTCCTTTATATCAGAACAAAGTCAGAACCTTAAGAAAGAATGCCAAACAAAAACCTGGTAGTCACATTCATATTTTCTGGAAAAAATGCTTTCACCCAGGGTTTTTCTCCTGGGAAGCTGAGAAGTCTCAGAGAAAAGGAAAACAATTCTTATCTCACTTGCTTCTCCTGTGTTGTGCTCATGTGGAATGTGTTTGGAGATTGTTTACCCACAGGTGATTGTTCCACTGGATTCTGCTGTGAGTTGTTTTCACTCTTTGGCCAATCAGGGCCAAGCTGCGTCAGGACTCTGGAAAGAGTCAGGAGTTTTCATTATTATCTCCTTAGCGTTCTGTAAGTATCCTTTCTGTATTCTTTAGTATAGTATAGTAGAGCATTCTTTAATATTATATAGTATCATAAAACAATAAATTAGCCTTCAAGAACATGGAGTCAGATTCATCATTCCTTCCTGCCATGGGGCACCCACAAATACAATACCCAGGGTAATTTCTACTTTGACCACATGTGCTCTGTCCTTACACACAGCTATATTAAACTAGATCTATATCTATTGAAAATGCTTTTCAAAGCATGGTCCATCTCTCAGGATAAAAGCAGCTGTCAGAAGCCTGCCCTGCAGCTGCAGTGGAGCCCTTTGGGCACACTTTGGTGGAAGTTGTGATGCTGCTGGGCTGGTGAGAGGCATGAGAGCCTCAGAATCCCCCTGAAGTAGGCTGGTATGATGGCACAAAGAATGCTTTGGTGCTCAAATGAACCACACAATTATCAAATTAACACTTCATTCACTTGGTTTTATTGAACCTCAGTCATGCCATATTTTAATGTTCCACAGGCCTTGAGCTACTGTGGCTTAAGAGTAAATTAAGGAACAGTTGTTTAATGAAATTTTGTGTTGGCTAAGAAAATATAACCTGGTTTTGCCAGTTGTAGGATTTGCAGGTTAAGCAGAGTTTCATTAGTTCAGTGTACAAAGCCAGCATGGTTGTTGAGATAATTTAGGGATTCAGTGTGTAGAGAACTAAAGAAAAAAATTGTTTCTAGGGCAGTGAGATAGGACTCTTATGCATTTCTTTTCCTTTCTACATGAAACCATTGGATCCTTTACAGCAAACCTTAAAATGGATTAAAACCTAAAAATTGATTAAAAACTAAAAATACAGTGGATAGCAGAATCAAATACAAAATTCCAAATAAAAACTCATTAACATTAGGAATGATAATCATCATTAGGAGATCCTTGAAATCATATAGTAGAAATCACGTAGACTTCCCAATAAATGCTAATTATCATGCTTCTGAGGCAAACACCAGAACTATAGAGAGTAAATTCTCAGCTGATGTGGACACTTTGGAGCTGTGTTGTCATCAGCTGAAGCTGAATCAAGAGAGAGACAGATGTGGAAAAACAGGAAGTGACTTTATACAGGTGTGTTCTACTTTCCCAATATTTACAAATCAGAAAATATTTGTTTAGGGTATAAATGTATATTCCCTTAGTATATAAAATATTTCCTTAGGGTAAAAACCCCATGAATATTGATAATTTAAATATTTTAAATCTGCAGATTCAAGGGGCTGCAGTGCCAATCCTTGTGCCTATAAACCCCTGTGATTCTTCACTTTCCTTCATGGCCGAGTCAGTGGCACACTCCACGAGAGAAGCTTTATCCTTTTCTTCCCAGTGTGCCGCCCAGAAAGATTCTTAGCTACAAATTCTTTAAAGTTGTCAAAAATGATGACTTAGCAAAGATTTTATCAGCTTTGCCTTAATTGTTAGAAGGGAATAACGAGTGATAAAAATCACGTGCCTTATTAATATATAAATAAATTATGATAGCAGCCTTTCTGTCTCCAGGAGGTTGGGTGAAAAATGGCTTGTCATGGTTGGGTGGCATTTACTTTTCTATCTGTCAATATTTGGAGGATTTTATTACTTTGCAGTGCCAAGTTTAAAATGGCTAATGGAAATACTAAAATGGAATTAATCTAACTAAATAAAACTGGTTCTCCATGTGTTATTCCCTTGACAGTAACTTAATGTACTTTCTGAAACAAAGCTATGGTGGAAAAATGGGTTATATTTAAATTTATATGTTGTCCATTTACTTACTGTCAGAAATTTTCTTTTCCAGCAGAGGTGAGCCATGGTGCTTTATGTCAACTATACCTCAAATATTTATACAGGACAGAAGGTTAGAAGTGGCCAGAGGGTTTCCAGATCCACTGAATTACCAAATGTTCTGCTTTTGAAAATCACCAATAACACAGTGGCAGTTAATTAACCACGTCAGTAACAGCCCTGCTCTGCCACAGGTCAGGGCTGCAATGTCTGGCCAGCCTAACAGGGGTGGCCTAACATGAAAATTACACCTCTAGCTGGAACTGCAGTGTTGAACAAAACTCCAGGTGCCAACAGAGGACCTGTCCCAAAAAAGAGCCCTCTTGCCAAGTTAGCTGTGCTGCCTGCAGTGACAGCACCACTTTGTCATCTCCGGGCTGGATGCTGGATGCTTTTTCTGAGGGACGCTCCATCATACCTGGAATAGCTGCTGTTCAGAGGCATCAATAACAAGAATACTTCTAGTCTATTCATGAAAGAATTGTAGAATAAGATAATTAATCTTTACAATTCTCATGGCACCATTTTTAAACTTTATACACCGACTCCCATCTTTTTCAGAAGAGTTTAATGAGTTACTTTAAATAAAGAAATGCACATTTACAGTTTGGAAAGTAGGAAACAGAAGACCCAGGAAATGAAACAAAACTCTGAAAACAGCACAAGCATTAACTGCTGAAAGAGAGTTGAACTGAAGAACCAGCAAGGCACCAGAAGCTGAGAAACACAGAAGATGATCTCATTGCCAAAGCAGCAACCACTCCAGGCAAGATTTGGGAGGTAGGCAGAGATGCCTCACGTATCTGCAGGACAGCTCCTGTTCTATGCAGCTCCACTGGATCACAGAGCTGTCACAGCAAAGCTCTCTTTATATGGTGCTTTCACTTGTTAGGAAACACTTTTTACAGTAAAAGATGTTTATTTATGTCATATTTGGAGTAGTACTGATTTTTATGAAATCACACAAAATCTGACCATATATTTTTCAGTAGCATCCAAGGCAGAAACAAGACACACAGATAATGCACACAAAACAACCTTTCCATTTTAGGCACTGAAAACACAGCAGGTGTTTCATAACTACACTGAAAAGGGAATGGGAAGAAACTATGGCACAAATGTTGTTTTGAGTTCACCCACCTCCTTCTTGCATTGCATTGGGCACGCATTAATCACAATTCCCTGGCATTTACTTCCTACCTACAGATTCCACAAGTGGCAGCTTTGTCATTAAGCTGAGCTCAGACACAGTCCTAGTACAAACACACTGCAAGGATGGGACATTTGGCACCCTGGAAAGGTTCATGACAATTCCTCCTTCCCTTCTAACAGCCTCTATGATGTCTCAGTCACTTCTTCATGTTCATCTTTTAAGATGTCACTATCAGCCTGTCTGTTGTATTTGCAGGGAAGCCCAGACAAAGGCAGGAATGATGAATCTGACTCCATATTCTCAGAAGGCTAATTTAATAATTTATGATACTATATTATATTAAAGAATACTATAGTAAACTATACTAAAGAATACAGAAAGGCTAAAAAGACAATAATGAAACCTCCTGACTCTTTCCAGAGCCCTGCCACAGCTTGGCCCTGATTGGCCAAAGAGTGAAAACAACTCACAGCAGAATCCAATGGAACAATCACCTGTGGGTAAACAATCTCCAAACACATTCCACAATGAGCCCAACGCAGGAGAAGCAAATGAGATCAGAATTGTTTTCCTTTTCTCTGAGGCTTCTCAGCTTCCCAGGAGCAAAATCCTCAGTGAAAGAAATTATTTCAAAGAATGTGAATGCCACACCTGTCCAGGTCTTACCTATCACTGCAGGGAGCCCTGGCAGCTATGCAGGTACGTCATTAGTCCACAAGAGATAGATGCAAGTCACTTATTTCTAATTTCCTATAGAGTATCACCCATGACATCCAAGTCACCCAAAAGGAATGCAGTAGACACCAAAAGGCAGAGCTTCTGCTAGCCATGCCCCACTTCTGGCTTCTTACCAGTTTCTTTTCTCACCTTGTCCAAGGTCCTTTATCACTCATTGGTAAAACTGCCATTAAGAAAAATTGTCAATTTTCTCTCTACAGAGCTGTGCTGTCTTCTGCCATCATCAACTTCAATGGAAAGGAAAAGGTGATGATGAAAGGAAGATGATGATGGCAGAAGACAGCACAGCTCTGTAGAGAGAAAATTGACAATTTTTCTTGATGTCAGAAGACACCATTTCTTTCCTCATCCCTTAAAATTTCCTCTGAGCACCAGAGCCCAGCTGACAGACACACGGGAGGGATTCAAGCACCATGCCTCATTCCAAAAGAGAAGCAAGAAGAAGGCTGGAGGTGACTCACTATGAGCCAGCCCAAGGTTTTGTCTCTTGGGGCAGTTGTGGTGCCCATACATCACCTCATGTCAGACTAAGGCAGAGTCAGCCAGCTCAGACATTGCTCCGGAGCATCAAACAATCCTGAACCCTGTGGATTTCAAATTCTAGCAAATACCAGCGGTGACTTTGAACCCAAGACATCAATTTAACCATGGTAAAAAGATCATAGATGCAAGAAGTCAAGATTCTTACCCATAAGCAGAAGCCTTGAAACTTTTAATGACAATCCACAGTTGGTAAGGGTAATAACACAATCTTTAACCTAACTCTGCTTTGTAATTGGCTACAAAAATATGCAATTCATGGACCAAATTGTCTTTTTAACAATAAAAGTTCTGACCAAGTCTCATTGGCAGCAGCAGAGCATGAGCTGGGTAATCTGCCAGGAGTGGACTCTGTAATGATACATCAGTCCTCATCTTCATGCCAACTTCTTTTCGACCTGGGATTGATATGCAAAAGATCACATCTGCACTGTTCCATGTAAAACTCAACATTCAAGGCCACAAAACACAACTGTTCGGAAGTTATACAAATTCACTTGACCTCTGAATTAAATGCAAGAATTAGTGTTGGGTTTTGTCCCTAATCCTTCAGCATTTCCCAGCAGCATCAGCTCCCCTGTCCCTCAACTTTCAGGGATTTTTGGTTGTTAATCTACATGCACAAACACTTTCTCTGTAACTGAATTATCTGTTTAAAGTAATGAATCCTGGCTCTTACATCCAGGACACTGGACAGACACATTGCCAAAAATGTCACTGAATATAATGTTATACAATTCACAATTAAATGGTATAAAGATATTGTCACGGCAAGAAATAAAAGGATCTCTAACAAGTTAACATTGAGCCATGCCTCTTTCAGTCTGCAGTTACAAAATAAAGAAGTTACAGGAGTCTTGAGCCTACAGAAAAATTTATACTCAGGGTGTGGCCTTGTGTTCCAAAATGGTTTTTCCACAAACTGATGAAAAACATTTTGACAGCAACTGTTTGTAATCCATGAGTAAATCAATTTTCCCCTATGGACTCCTGGGTTGTAATGAACTTGTTCAGTCTGACTGCTCTGATCTTGAAACATGAATTTTGTTGTTGTGGTATGTTTACCTATAGGGAGGTTTAGTTTTGTGTTCTGTGGAAATTAACTTTATCCATATCCTAAAAAAAAGAAAAAAAATATTTGAGTCTCTGCTCAGGACTAGAGTTTCCTGTCTATTAGGTTGTGGTTGAAGCAGCTCTTAAATCTGGGTGTTTTATATAGGCTCTTCAAATAATAAAAATATTACCATGATTTCTTTTCAAAATATTCTGTGGAGGAGGTTTTCATTTTGATGGGACAGCATCATCACTGCTGAATTTGTTTAGCTGAATGTATGGCACTGAACTGTAGACCTTTAAATTGATTTCTCTTCACTTTAATAAAATTCTCTGATGTTAAAATGAGTTTATTACATTTATGTATTCATTGGCCAGGTAAGATCAATATTAAAGGTAGGACCTGTAAAAGTTGGTGAGTTTGCTGCTGGAATTGAAAAGATTGGTGCACAGGAAAGTCTTTGTTGCTGCTTTATGGTGTGGCCTGTGGTTCATGCGTTCCTCTTCTTGGAGAAAGTGTTCCAAATATTTTTTGGATATGCAGGCACCATGAAGGTGATTTAATGGTGTTTGTGTTTCCAGGGTATTTGACTCTCTGCACCTCACAGCCTGGAACATTTCCTAACCTGTCATTATAAAACTCCAAGTCTCACTCCCTCCCATCCCCATGGAGGAGAGGTGCTGACAGCAGCTCATTGTCATTCCCAAGTGCTTTTCCCATCACCACAAGTGCTGCTTATGTGCTTCCATTATCAACCCATCCTCATTCTTCTTGTTGCTTTGCTGTCAAATTCAGAAGCTCACCACTGACACTGATGAGTGATCTCCTTGTTTGCCCAGAATTTCAGAATTGACAGGTCTGATGCTGCTGCACTTGCTCCTGACAGACTGAGGCAGGAAAACTGGCCCATGCCCTTGGGAATTCCTTTTTTTTTCTGCTTATGGACTTGCAATCAATTCCATTGTATGCTGTTCTCTTTTGTTACTGCTGTGCCACAAATGGTTTTTTTAACTTCTGGAGAGTTATCACCCCAACTGTTACTGTCATATTTTTTGGAAAAATCTCCTTGCCCAGGATTCTTCTCCTGGGAAGCTGAGAAGCCTCAGATTAAAATGAAAATAACAATTATCTGATTTGCTTCTCCTGAGTTTTGCTCCTTTGGAATGTTTTTGTACATTGTTTACCAACAGGTGATTTTTTCATTGGGTTTCTGCTGTGAATTATTTTGATTTAATAACCAATTACAGCCAAGCTGTGTTGAGGCTCTGGAGAGAGTCACAAATTTTTCATTAATATCTTTCTAGCCTTCTGTCTGTATCCTTTCTGTATTCTTTAGTATAGTTTAGTTTAGTATTCTTTAATATAATATAGTATCTTAAAATAATAAATTATACATGGAGTCAGATTCATCATTCCTGCCTTCATTGGGGGTCTCAGAAAATAAAACACCCAACCAAGGAAAAGGCAAGTGAACTTCGTCTCCCAACTATCCAAACTTTTTTTTTTATTGGATTGGAAGGGAGATGAGGAAGCAGTGAGCAGAGGGCCAAGAGAAGGACAAGAGGGCAATAAGTGGCTTTCTGTGGCAATCTCTTTCAGGCTGATGCAGTGCCTGAATCAGAAAGAGGTTTCTGTTCCAGGCACCTGAAACAGCATCCTCTGTGGTTAAAATCTCCACCAACTCTTTAAGAAACTGAGCAATGGCTGAAGATAAATAGTGGTCAAGGGATGTTTGCCTTACAAAACCATTTCAGGGAGTAGTTGAAAATGTTCTTGATACTATTTTATACTGCTATTCCATTTTTGTACTCCAGAGCAGATAAAAACTGTGATAAAAACCAGCTCCTGGATTAGGGTACCTCTAGAAAGGCTTAGTCTGACAAAGTAGTGAGTGCCCTAAAATGCAGTTCTGCAGTAACTGGGACATGACTACAGCAGGTATTATTTCCCTTTTAAAGTTGCTCTTTTGCACCAATCCCTTAAGCTATCACTTTTACCTTAGACAGGTGATTTTCTACAAGCAAAATTTTTGCAGTTTCACACATAAGCATGGTTAAAACCAGAAAGGCTGCCAGCGCCTCTGAGAGAAGCACAAACAGTAAAAAAGAGCACAGAGGAACACATTTATTTAACTATGGCTCTTCCAGGCCCACACAGGTGCAAAGCTGCAACACCTAATTTGCACCAAGAAATATTGCAGTGCTTAAACTAGTAGAAGCCATTAGATTTTCCTGATTTAAATATACAGGAGTTGATAAAGGACAAGGAATAAGTTTGCCTCATCATAGCATTTATCTGATTTTTCCAATACTCTTGTTCAGTTCAGAAAGTGGCATTGCACACATGATATCATTACATTTGCAAGCCTAACAAATGTTATATAATAATTAATAGTCATTATAGACAGTGTTATACATTATTAATCAATCATGCTTGTATAAATAACACATAATGTAAATTATATAATATAATTATTATAAATAA
>VZSU01000778.1:46091-85528 GCA_013398715.1 Nesospiza acunhae
TATGATATATAATATATTATATATTATTATATAATGTTATCATATTATATATGATAATACTTTGATGTGTATTGTCAAAATCTGTCACTTCTGATAACAGTACTATAAATCTTCCATGTCCTAAGTCAGTTTTCAGTTCATCACTAAGTGGGGTACTAAGAGATCTGGAATGTTCCACAGTTAAGATCAATTCTGAGACATAAATTATGTAAAATTGAACATAGAAAGTGAAAAAAGAGAAGCAATTTTAGCATGAGAATGAGGTGTCCTACATGCCTAAAGTTTATTGCCAGAAGCTTTTTCTAAAAGGCATCTCAAATACCTGGAGAATCATACATATTGTTGAATTCTACTTAGCCATCTTGCTTTGTTTACACTTCAGATGTTGCTGTTGAGCTCTCCCCTAGGCATGAAAGATGTTGAAATTTTACCAAAGGCAAAAGCAATATGTGCGCAGTTTGCAAAGTGATTTAATTACTGCACAGTTGCTTGGCAAGAGGGATGCTGAAAGCCACACAACTAAGGTGCAGTCAGTGCTCTGCCTGTGCAAAATCACATTTTAAGGAAAGGAAAATAAAAAATGGTTGTTGCAAGTGCAAGACATGAAAAATGACCAGGGCACTGAAAGATGAGGCCAGGATTTCTAAAGATATTTAGGTAATAAATTGGTCATATATGGCCAAGATCAACCTTCTATCAAGTTCTAAATTACTATGTCTTGTTTCATTACATTTTTAAGCCTTGTAGTAAAATAACTTACTAGTTTTGTTTGCTTTTCCCTCTTCCTTTAGATTGAGAAACAAAATTCAGATGTTCTGATTTACAGTAAATAGTGGGGAGGAGGATCATTGTGAGGATTTTATTGCTGCAAAACTGGCACATCAGTTATTTGGGAAGGTATTTGCTCATCTTGTCAGCTATCCTGTGTACTAATTAAACTGATGGATTACTAGCCAGGGAGAAATCTTCAAAGCTGTTTTTGGAATGCTGGAGGTACTTTGCAGAATCAAAAATGCAAACAGCTTGATGGTTAACAGGAAATAATTAAATGCACAAGTGATGTTACAGCACTGCCTGTGGGTTGTTACAAATCCTCTTCCCCCTCCCACCCCAAACCAGGTCTGGTATAATGGCACTACACTGAATAAACCTTCAACACTTACCTTTAATATGCTGCTGCCTTGTGCTTTGGAGAAGCTGATCCTTTATTGACTATTGTTATACTATTATAGCCTTTATTGACTATTTTTATACTATTTTTAGTATTATAATGATTTCAATAATATTGAAATAATTATTGAATAATAATTATTATAATAATATATAAAAATAAAATTAGTAGTATTTAAATTAAAATTATATATAATATATAGTATGTTATATGTAATCTATCATATATAATATATTGCTATATTAATTATTGATAGGTCAATATAAATTATGATAATATATAAAATAATACTTGAATAGTTATTATTCAATAATAATTCAATATTATTATTGAATATTGGTTTTATTTGCTTTGCATCTTTTACCTTGCATGCAGTATGGACACAACATCCCAGCTGAGCATTGCTCACAGAGTCACCTGTGCAATGGGCACATAAACAACAATTATAATCTCCAATGTTGCATTTAAAAAAACCTTGGAAAAGGCTGATTAAAGCCTGAAAAGAGAAATCCTACCCAGAGTTATATTTCTATGCAAGCAAGTGTACAAACAGTCTGATCCTATAAACCTGTGAAAATATTTAGTAATATCAGAACGTTATTGATTAGTCTGAGATAGTAAGTATGTTCTGGCAAGATGTAATTAATTAAACTATTTAATCTTTATCAGTTTATCACATTTGTACTTAAGTTTGACCCATTCAGTACAGGTGCAATAAAATCACCTTCAGATTTTCAACTTTCCACTGGAAAAACAGGAAAATTTGAGAAACAGAGAAACCAGGAAAATTTGCTGAGCTGTGGTTCTGCTATCACTCCTCCTCAGAGCAAAGCTAAATGACAGAGGCTTATCTGCTAGCAGGTGTGTATGGACCAGGAGCTGAAATGGTGTGAGAAATGATGTGCAAGGAGGCTGACTCCTAGTTCAGATGGATAAGCTTCATGTTTTCAGCTAAGAACAAAGCAGAATTTTAGTTAGTCAGGCAGCTGAGTTGGAGCTGTTTATTCTCCAAAATGAATTCCAGCCAAGTATTTGACGGTATTTAGTAGTTTACTCTGATTTCTCCAGCCTTGTTTATGAATAATGGCAGGACTCCAGTTTTTATGAATTAAAAAAAAATAACCCAACATAAAAGTGGCTGAATTGGATTCTATCTGCCATTTGGTAGAAATACAAAGATGATGTGAATGCTATTAATGGATTTGAAGTTTGACATGTTGGGCCTCGTTAGCAAATCCCACCCATCTAAAATATTCTTAATCACAGAACTAGCATGCAGAACCTCCATGTAAACAATCATTATTTCAGGAACTTACCATATTGCACAGGGAATTTTGGCAGGAGAGTAAGCACTGCAGGGTTTTTTCACTACTGTGGTCCTTGTAAAGAATAAAGCTCACTGAAAGCTTTTCCTTCTGCTGCTAGGTCTCAGTTAGCTCTTTCTAATGTCAAAACAAGAGCAAAACATAAGAAGTCCTCTACTCAAAACCTAAAACCATAATTAGAGAGATTTCTGAAGTTTCCTCTATAGGTGTGCTGCGTGCTTGAGATTCCTTATCCCACCCAATTTGGCTGATATCCCACAGGAGTCTCAGCACCCCCAGGATCAGGATCCTCCTTTTTCCCAGCAGAGTGACTGTGGAAATTGAGAATCGTGTTTGTTGCATTGTCCAGCATCACTCCTACAAGCTGGCACTTCCCATCTGTGGACTGATTTTTCTTGTTGCCTTCTTCAGCTACATAAATGTCCCAAAGCATAATTTTGTACTATTCAAGTGGCTTCCAAAATGAGAAACACTTAGATCCAAAAAAATTCAAAGCCAAATTTCTCACAGAAATCCCTGTGGTTGAGACATTTGCTGTTTCTCAGTCTGTAAACAGCCAGGTCTTTGCCCTCTATCCCACCCATTAATGACAACAGAGGGGTCAAATCCACCCATTAATGACAACAGAGGGGTCAAATTCACAGGAGCCTGCATGCTCCTCCCTAATCCCACACTGCTCCATGGTAATTCCAGCTCTCTAAGCAGATGGGATGAAGCTCTTGGATTCCTTGACTCACTAATACTGGTTTTACTCATGAGGAAATGGCCAAACAAGACAACAGTATTATAAAAAATTCTCTTTCCACTGTGCAGGGGCAGAAAGTACTGAGGAGGGAAAGAAAGCCCAAAATGATGTCTGAGCAGATTTACCTTTTATGCAGTCCTTGCTATCAGAATGTTAAAGGTCTGCCTGGGTGCTTTACCTGGGGAAAAGCAAACTCTATGTCCCAGAGCAAAAACCAGTGTGGTTACACTGGCAGTGCCCCTAGAGGAGACAGAATGTGCCTGGCAAAATCAGCATTTTGACTGTGGAGCAAAATTGTAATTTAGGGACTGCTCTTACTGTGAAAATTTACCACTGGAAGGGGAAAGGTAGCCCACTGCTCTGATGCTGTGGTGCTGTGTGCTGTAAAATTCACCTTATTTGAGTGCCAGTGAACTGTCTGGTGAGACTGTGTTAGATAAAATCTAGATAAATCCAGCACAAAAATCTTTGGCTGGCTGCAGGATGGTGCTGACGTGTTTTCTCCAAAGCAAGGAATATTTTAACATGCTGAAGAATGGCACTGAATGAGGGATTGAGGCAAAAGCTGCATTGCTATCTTTTCCTTTCTTATTAGGAGATGAAAGTTATGCTAAAATGAAAAGGATCAGGGTGAAAATGAAAAGGAGCAGTGACATGGGTACTGATTGTGGAAACAGGTTCAAGGAAATTTCTTTCATCCTCAGGCTTCAAAAGCCATTTCAGAGCTCACAAATCCCTGCTGGTGCTTGGCACTTCCACTGCTCAGACACAGAACAAATGACAGGCCAAAGAAAGATCAGCACTGTTTATGGTCAGAAGAGTGTTTAATGTTAATCAGCAACATTGTTTTTCCTTTCTCCCATTTGTAAGAAACAAAACTCTTTATGGAATGCCTTGTTTCTTTAGGCCACTAGCATCAGAAAAAATGGATTTTTAATTAAAAGCCTTCCTCGTGTTCTCTGACAGAACCCAGAAAAGAAGTTCAGGCCGTTTTCTCAGGCACCTAGGCTATAGAAGCTGCTGGAAGAGAAGCTTCCAGCAAAAAGCAAGATGCAGTCTCCTCCAGACTTCATCAGCCAAACAAAGGCTTTTTCTAACCCTGTTATTTGGAGTTTTCTAACCCTGTTATTTGAGGAGTTCCTACATTAGATACACATTAAGGCACTGATGCCCATGACAGAACACAAAGGTGCCCCTTCTGCTTTGAATCAGAAATTAAATTAAAACAAAACCAAGTATTTCTAAGCAGTATTAACATAATAAATTGCAAAAAAAGAGAACAATTATTCAATACACAGCAGAGAGCACCAAATAAAATACTCTGTTCATTACAGGGTATTATTATGAAAAATGCTGTTCTTCTGGGATATTTTTCTGCCTTGATGAGAAGAGTGGTGTGTTCAACAAGTGCTTTGTCCTACAAGGGAAAGTGCAAGCAATGTGCATCTAAGAAACCACAGCAATACTCAAAAAAACACCTTCATTATTAAATATTTAGGTTCTAGATCAGGAAAAAGAAAACCCATAACCCACAGCAGAGCTTCATTACCCTTATGTACCTACTGTCTTAACATTTTTATAGATTATTTTTCACTGCATGATTAGAACATGCAGTCAAGCAGGTACTGGCAAAACCACCCAAACTTTGATTACTCATGCTAACTTCTTATTACTTATCTGTGGCACCTGAGGCATTGGGAAGAAGAATTCAAGTACCCAACTCCTATTTAATTCCTTCTCTTCACTGTTCTTCACCAAAGCTTCCTGAAGAGCATTTTTCCTTTATTTTTAAACGAGGCCTAGTACCAAGAAAGTTAATATTTGACTAGAAATTTGAACTAAAGTTTAATTTATTTCTTCCTGATTGGTTTTATATATCAGTATTCTTGTTTCAGCAGCTTCCACAGTTTGTGGCAGCATTTACATTTCTGTATTGTAATAAACCACTGCTCTGGTTTAGAAGAGAATATGGAGTTAAGGATGAGCTGGTAATGTTACTGCTGGTCCCAGACATCCTTCAGTGCCCCATGACAGTTTGGTATAACCTTCCCTCTTCTATCTGCCTGATTTTCATGGGGATTTTTGATTCTAGTTCCTATGGGAGTCACTTTTGTATTGTATTCTGGGATTTATAGATAAGAAAAATTGGGCATTTTTCATGGTTTTTTTGTTTGTGAATTCTGCATTCTTCATGTGCTGCGCTAAACTCATGTGTCATTATTCCTACAGAAAAAAAACAGTGATCAGTGTCACAGTTCTGCTTTTTAATCAATCTCCAGCCCTACACAAGTGTGTGTATGCAGTGACATGAGGAGGACATAAGGAAATGCCTGTAGAATCATAGAATTTTCCAGGTCAGAAGGGACCCACAAGGATCATCTAACCCAGTTCTACCCTGGCATAGGACACCCTCCAGATCCTCACCATGCACCTGAGAACATTGTTCAAGTGCTCCTTGAACTCTGGAAATTGTTTGCAAATTGTTTCAACATCTTCCTCCATGAGTGATTTATTTTTCATTGTTCTGCTTTTTGCCTGAAAATTTTACAGGGTTCTTCTACTCCCCTAGATTTTAATGTGATCTTTAGAGCATAGGAAGCCCCAGTGAGCTGAACTGAAGGGAAAGAAAAACTGAATTGAAACAGCTTTTGAAAGCTTTTCATCAATCCAGGTATTGTCAATGGTGATTCAGTTGTGGAAGAGGTTTTACAGCCACTTCTGTGAGCCAGAGAGAAGTTCGATTAGAGGATCCATGTTTAGCCCTGAAAGAATTTCCTATCAAGGTCATTGACATAGAAACCAAGAAAGAAAGAAGGAGAAATAAGAGAAACCTGCAGCTGCCTGTTCCAATGAGCACTTTGTTTGTCTCTCCTGACCAATGAGTAAACTTAGGAGTTTTGTAAGAATGTATAAAAGGCATGCATGCTGGAACAAAACCAGTTTGAAGCCTTCTGAAAATGGAGTGTGTTGCTCTGTATTGTCTTTGTCTCAACTACAACATTCACTTACTTCGACTAATCTGTGCAATATTTATTGTGTAGGTCGGTCAAAGTTTTATTCAAATTTTATACAAAATGTGACATTATTTTTTTGAAAGTAGGAGGAAAAGCTGAAGGCAATGCTAAAGTGCTTTCTCTAGAAGATTCTCTGGTCATCCTAAACCTCTGGTTACTCAAAATCCTGCTCCTCTTGCTGACCTCATGGCTCCAGTTGTTTCTGACCCTCTACCCTTTGGAGGGGAACTCCACCAATGATGTGCTGATATTTGCCTTTCTGTTCTTTCATACAGAAATTATAGAACACACATTTATCTGCCCAAACTTCCAGGCTCCTCCTTTGAACTCCCCTGAACTGTCCTCTTTGTTTTTATATGTCCCCAAATTAGTTTCTCATGAGTACTTCAGCTTCTAAAGCAGTGCAAGAGACCGTGGACCAAAAAATGAAGTTACATTCACTTGGCAGTCAGGCCTAATTTGCTGGGCATTGTTTAAAAACATCTGCTTCAAAGATACAGACTTTGATAAATCTTTGGGGGTTTTGTTTGTTTGTTTGTTTGGTTGGTTTTGTTGTGTGGGGGTTTTTTTTGGTGCGGGTTTTTTTTTTGGTTTTTTTTTGTTTGTTTTTTTATGTGTTTGTTTTTGTTTTTTTAGCAATACTTTGGGTTGAGTTTTTGCAGTATGAAGTTGTGAGGTTCTGAAGAAGCGGAAAGGTTTGGTAGATGTGAATTATCTGTGGTTCAGTTCCATTGAGTTTTCTGACTTGTTTTCCCAAAACATATTTGGAAAGGCGTGAAAATGAAGTTCTTATTTAACCATCAGCCATATTTTTCTACTTGCTGCTCCTCATAAGAAATACAGAGATGCAAATAGTTCTAAATTGAAAGGTTCATTAATTTACATAAATTAAATATCTGTAATACATAAAACAATATCTGTAATTCAGGTGCTGGAAGCATCACAATGGGGTACATGGGAATGGCTCATTGGTCTCTAAATCAGAAATATCCTGGATCAAAATATCATTCACTATGTGCAAAATGCACTGGATTACTGCTAAATACAGGCACAGCTGCAGAATAAATATAAGGGGAAAATGGTATTTAAAAATTTAAATTTTTTTTTGTAGCTGATATTTCATTCTATATTTGACCTGTATTTCTACATGTTTGCCAAAAATACTTGATTTACTGAAATTCAGTTTTGTTAATTAGCTGTAAGGGAACAGAGTAGGCTACTCAAAGCACTTAAGCTTTGAATATTTTTTTTTAAATATTGACTAAGGGCAACTTGTGATATTTTCAGTGTTTTTACAGTATATGTTAGATAGGCCTTTGTGGACTACAGTAATCCTTTTTTCTATTAACTATGTACCTTCAAAGTTCACCCTGGCATTTCTCATGCACATGACAATATAGGGTCAGGGAAGGAGGCACAAAGTTCATGGGAGAGGTATGAAAACTGCCTGAATCTCACCCAAAGCAGGGCTGCAGATATTCAGTCTCTAGAGCATTCACCCAGTGTAACACAGCTAGCTTAAGAGAATATAGGTCTTGGTTTTCTGTGCTGAAATGGCCCCCAGGTGTTAGAAAGTCTTTTTTTCCCAGCCCCGTGACTGAAGAAGAAGCTGAGATTCATTGGTTCTGCTTTTTAAGGTTGTTTATTTTCTCTTATCCATTACATTCTTTCTCTGACCTGCTGAGATCTGTCCAGCAGGTTGGTTTGTGACACCCTCACCGCCCTTGGGGTGGTGTTAACTTTTTATACTAAAACCTAAGTGTACTTTATTTACAATAATTTTCCAGTACCTATCACCTATGTTAGACAGTTGAAGATAGATAGTAGGAGGGAGGCGGGGGGAGAAAGAGAGAGCTAGAGAGGAGCCCCCAGAGTCAGAGTGACACAGATACATTTTATGAAAAATCCTTTCCTTAGGATTTTTTCTCCTGAGAAGCTGAGAGGGCTCAGGAACAAAATGTAAACAATGGTTATCTGCTGCTGTGGAATGCAACAGGTGCATGTGGTCTCATGTGGTTGTTTCTAAGTAATGGCCAATCACACAGTCCAGTTGTCTCAGATTCTCAGTTGCAGGATTTTATTATCATTCCATTCTTTTTCCTTTCCTTTCAAGAATTCTCATTAAATCCTTTCTTCTATTCTTTTAGTATAGTTTTAATATAACATATATCATAAAATAATAAATCAGCCTTCTGAAACATGGAGTCAGATCCTCATGTCTTCTCTTGTCCTGGGACCCCTGCAAACACCACGACATGAGAGATCAATCCCCATGGAGGTAATGATCTGTGCTCATTTATTGCAAATCTGAGGGTACATTTTATATCTTAATGTAGGGTTCAGCCACATGAGAACACATATGGTTGGTTACAAAGCACTATGTATAAGACAAAGAGCTAACATATCTTTGGTCACGTAGCATAGTTTGGCACATCTTGCCTCATATCTTCTCTTCACATCCTCAGAACATCCTGCTTCACATCCCTTTTCCTTGGGTACGTCTTGGCAAACTTCTTTACATTGTTTGCCCAAGGTCAGCGTGCTCCTGCTATCAGGCATGCATGCAGGGTTGTGCAGCTTGCTTCTATCCAGTGTCTGCTCAAAATGCTCTCTACAGACAGTCTGTCTCTACTCTGAACCAATCCAGATGTGTCAGCATCCCAGCAGACGATGGAAGAGGTGGAGGAGAAAGGAGGAAGACGAAGAAGGAGAAGAAGGAGAAGAAGACACACCCAGATTCCTCCATCTTGCCTCTTGAACCCCCATTCTAAATCCCCAAAATTCTACTTTTTCATCCTGTGACAAATTAACTATCATTCTACTCAAGCTCTTGTGGCTTGTAACTCCTCACACAAAGTTGGTAATTGTTTCCATGGGCTAAAATCGAATGCACAGGTGTCTCTGACTCCGTGCCAAAGTCTCTGAGCCCCCTGCCAGGGTCTGGAATCACCCAGGGCAGCCAGAGGAATGTTCTGAGTTCTGACATATAAGTGGCCTACACAAAACCATTTTCCTGTGTTTCTACAGCTAAAATTCACTCTAGATCATCCTGGTTCCCCCTGCCTGTGTGTGCAGTGGGCATGAACCTCCTGCCCAACCTGATCCAAACATTTCTTTGCCTCCTGCTTTAGTGTATTCACCCCCAAAAGCAGCAGCAGCCTGCAGCTCAAGCATTAATTATGTAACCGCAATTAGAGTACTGACAGGTCTAGAGCACAGCTGTGAAGCAGAGAAGATACAAACCACAGCATTTTCAATTTCCAGGTGGGAAAAGTTTTTTAAGTTAAGGGATTTTAAGTTTCCAGCAGGGATTTTTGTGTTATGTAAAACACAGTAAAAATGATTTTGCTCCAATGTTTTCACTGATGAGCTATCACCTTCCTTATAAAATTTAACTGGACTTCAAACAGCACAAGGGAGGTTTTCTTGCTATTTTCCCCCCAGTCCTCTCAATTATTATTACTGAATTATTTAAAAAATGGGGCTGTGCTGTTTTCAAGACCAAGCTGGTACTTGAAATCTAGGATTAAATACTAGTATTTAATGTTATTTAGTATTATATTTAATAACAGTATTTATCTAGTTTTAAATACTTAACTATCCTACCTCAAGAAGGCAATAGAGCTTTTTCTTATGGCAGGGGCTCTGAAGCAAAGGGGATCTTTCTCCCTTTTTTCCCAGACCCTGCAGTCTGAAGGGCCTCCTTTATAGCCCTGACACTGCCAAACTCTTATCCAGGGGCCAGTCAAAGCAGGTATGAAATGTCAGAAATCTGAAAATTTCACAAATTCCCCTCTTTTAAGGTCAGCAGTGGAAGTGGGGACAAAAGCAGGGCCAGTACTATCGTAACTTTTCTACTTTCAGACTTTGCAGCTGGCTCTAATTCCTCTGCTCTTTCTGTTCCTAATCCTGCTCTCCCAGCTTTCTCAAAGTCTCCTTACCTTTCCTCTTTCCCACAGGTCAGGGTGAGGGCACAGAGGGGTTAAAGCTCAGCCACAGCAGCACAGAACCAACATGGTGTTCTCTACATACTAGGAACCTGCTGGGAGTGGGAGAGATAATTTAATTCTGTAAATCAGCTGAAAAAATAGGCTGAGCTGCAGCTGCTTTGCAGCAGGTTTTGGTGTGGCTGGCCTCCACCATGATTGCAAAAGGGGTGAGAGGGAGAAATGGCAGAGAAGTTGGGTCCAAATAATGAAAGTTTGGCAAAGGCCATGGAAATAAGAAGTACAAAGATCACAAGAGCTTTTTCAGGCTTAGAGCTAGAGGTCCCACAATGCATTCCTGTCTTGCAGAAAGTTTTTATTCAGTGTAAAAGAATATCACTGTGTTCACAGAAATAGCTCAAAAGCCAGGAGTTTCAGTTCTCCATTTGGCATTGCGCTGACATTTCAGGGCCAACTTCACTTGCAGGAATCCAGACTGACACAGTGAGTAGCCCTCTCATGCAGTTACTGAGAGAATGACTATTTTAAGTTGAAATACTTAATCAAGCTGAAAAGATGTATGTGGGACAGACATTTTAAATTCCAATTTAATTGTCAGTAGTTTGCAACCTGTGGAGCTGCACACTTCACTATCAAAAGTGGGAAGATTCACAGTTCCCTTCAAAAGAGGGACCAAAAAGGCCACTCAACCTGCAAAGAATGAGAAACTGAGCTTTTAAAAAGTAATCTAAAATAGTTCTCCTCACAAGGGTAAATGCAATCATTAATATTTCTAGTCCTTATGTTAATATACTTTTCTTCCTGTAAGCCCAGGACAGATGGAAATAAATGTTCATTTTGTATGATCTCAGACCATCCTGATGAAACAGGGTAAATTGCACCATCTCAGGCTCCAACCTACATCAGCTGTAGCTTTACAAACACAGAGGCAGAAATGAGCTGAAGAAATGCTCTAAAATGTCTGTAAACCCATTTCATGCGGGGAACCTAAAAAAACTTTAATTCAGAATGTTTTTCAGCTTGTTCTCAAGTCCTCTAACTTATCTCAAATTATTAGCAAAGTCCTTACACTGAACACAAACACTGGAAACTTGCATAGAGGTACTGATTTTGAAGTATGGGGCCTTGAAGTATTAAATTTTCTTTGTGAGGTTACATCCTTAATATGCAATAGGGTGGTTAAAACATTCTCAGCAAAGACCAGCTGTAACTTCCATAAAATGGTCCCCAGACAGACTTGGCTCAGTGCTTCACCCTTTGAAATTACATTGGGTTCTACTGGCTGGGGCAGGGACTGGGAGAAAGAATAGAACCTTAATTTCAGCACAGACCAGGCCTCCTGAATTATATGATCCCTAATACGCAAGGAATGTACTAAATCAGCTGCTGCCCAGATAGGATTGAGCTGGGGACTCACATTTGTGATTAAAAGCAGTAAATACCTTTTATTAGCCCTTATCTTAAATTCTAATTCAGTTAGAATATATTTTGGAGAAAGGGAGAGGCTGGAAAGCTCATTTGTAGCACAACAGTACACTGAAATAGGAAACAAACGTCCACCTTTTCTCAAGTATAAGCAGGATGTAAATGTAGTTACCTGGGATAGTTCTCTATGAAAGATTCTCTGCTTGATAGAATAACAACCATCTTTTTTCACAGTTAGCTGCCCAGGAGAGACAGATGCAAACATTTGTTTATTGCATTGGAATCTTTACACAATGCACAATAAAGGCTCCAGGCTAACAGAATGCTGTTTTAAGAAATGAGTATTAATGGGCTGTGTTCTCTCAATAACATCACCTCCTTTTTTCCTGCTTGGTAACTAATTTCTCTGCAACTCGATGAGCTTGGGTAATCTTTCAGTCTTCTGGGGATTGTGCTATGCAGTGGAAGTGGCACCAGCCATTCCATATGGTTTTCATCCCCTTCAGTCTAAAGGACCTTCTCTCTCCTTTATGTGATCATCTAGAAGAGCAGAAATAGAACTTTTTATAGCACAGATATGAAACTACAACATGACTAATATGTGTAAGGGAGGGAGAAGAATATAAGAGCCATACAGATAATTTGTTTTTATTTTAAGAGTCCATTTTTTTTTTCTTTTAGATCTGTATAAAGCAGGTATGATTATCTAGTGTCTTGGTTTTGGTCTGCTCAGATCAGCCTGCCTGGTTCTCATTCTTCTGGGTGGTGTCCCCAGCCAAGTTCCCCAAAATCACAAGTTTATAATAAATATTTAGGCATGCATTTCCTAGATGCTTTACAAACAACTTCTTCAGTAAGTATAATCCTATAGCAGGCTGCCCAGGGAGCTCGTGGAGTCTCCATCTTTGGAGACATTCAACAGCACCTGGGCACTTCCTGTGCTCTGGAGGACCCTGCCTTGGTAGGTGGTTGGACCAGGAGATGTGCAGACATCCCTTCAAATATCACTAAATATCCTGTGATTCTGTGAAAAAGCATTTAAGGATAGCATTTAGCGCAAGGTACACCGCTTTTCCAAAGTTTCCTGATTATTCATGGGTGTGTCCTGTGTGTAACAGTTATGGAGGCACCTTTGCAGTCAGGAATATCCCAATTTTTCAGGCTGTCAGAAGTGATTATGTCTGTCACCCAGCAGCTGTCAGCAAGAGGAGCTGCATTTTTTAAAAAAAACTTCTGAAAACTCATAGTCTCTCTTTCATTCATTCAAAAAAGTCAATTAAGACCTGACTTCACAACAGAAGCCTTAAGACACCCTTACATACGCTCCATTGCCATGAAGGAAATCCTGGGTTCAAGGTTTTCAACTGCAGCTTTTAAATTCCAGTCAAGTCAGTTGGAAAAAGAAGTCCACCTCAACAAATTGGACATGTCATAGTCAATCCCATATATGTTCCTGGTAACATTTTGCTTTGAAAGTATAAGGTGAGTGTTAGGCAAGTTTTTATTTACCAAAAGCCAGTTCATTAACTAAATAAGGCTTTTTTCTAGCTATATTTTAGAGGTCCTGTAGTTTAGTATATTTAAATGAAGGTTAAACCAGTAAAAAACTCTATAGTCTTTTGTGAGAAATTAGGAATCATAATTTCTAAGCTCTTAAAGGTAACATTCTAAAAATATATATTTCTTTCTGAATGCCAATAGGAAGATTTCCATGACCTTGGTCTTGTCAGCATGCTATTTAGAAATAAAATCCTGATTTGCAAAGTGTCAGATAAACATAGCTGTGCACATGTGCTCACTTGATTGCAGAATGCATGCCCAACTTTGTTTACATGGGCCAAATCAGCCCACAGCTGCACTTGCAGTCGAGGTCTCCAATCAGCAGAGGCTTTACAAGGTTTAGAACTGCCCCCATGCACAAATTCAGCATCTTTGAGAAGACCCCAAAACAGCTGTCTGTTGCATCTTGATTTGATCCCAGTGGTGGTGGGATCTGGGTGTATCACTGGGTTTCTGCTCCGGGACACCTGGGGGGCACAACACCAGGTTTTTCTTCCCCTCTTTTTAGGGTATTGATCTCAGTAGGGAAAAAAGCTCAGCAAAAAGTTATCTTACTGTATTTACATACAGCTTTGTGGCCACATTTCTTTTCACAGAGAAAAACAAGGCACAGCTTCCCAAGGATTTTCTGGGAATCACAGTGAGGAACCTCAGAGAAAGAAAAAACAATTCTTATCTCAATTGCTGCTCCTGTGTTGTTCACAAGTGGAATGCATTGTGGAAGATTGTTTACCTGAAGGGAATTGGTGATTGGATTCTGGTGTGAGTGTTTTGATTCACTGACCAATTGAATCCAGCTGTGTGTGGGGACTGTGGGCTGATGGTCACCAGATTCTGGGCAGTTGAGTTGAGCTGGGTGCTTGGCAGATTCAGTTTAGATATAGTATAGTGTAATATAGTATAATAAAGTAATTAATTAGCCTTCTGATATCAGTGGAGTCAGATGCATCACCCCTCCCTTTGCCAGGGGTCACCTTGCTTTTGCTGTACAGCTTCACATCCCACCTGGAGACCAGTCTATTTTAACAGGTTAATATCTTTATGCTTGATCTGCAGAAGAAACCAATGCAACCATCTTCAGAGAAATGTGCCATATGTTTTTGAGTCAAACAGGAGTCACAGAGCACAGAAATGTTCATTTTCTCTGCCTCATATAGCCTATATTTTTAATTTTTAAAAACATAATTAGCATCTTTATGACACCTTAGTGTTTTTGTACAGAGGGAGGTTTTCCAGCACAGCTGAATATCATGGAAGAAAACATTAAGATAGTTGTGTATTGTAGTTGCAGGGATGCCCCAACGAAGGCAGGAATGATGCAGCTGACTCCATGTTCTTGAAGGCTAATTTATTGTTTTATGATACTATATTATATTAAAGAATGCTATACTATACTATACTAAAGAACACAGAAAGGATACTTACAGAATGCTAAAAAGATAATAATGAAAACTCCTGACTCTTTCCAGAGCCCCGACACAGCTTGGCCCTGACTGGCCAAAGAGTGAAAACAACTCACAGCAGAATCCAATGGAACAATCACCTGTGGGTAAACAATCTCCAAACACATTCCACATGAGCACAACACAGGAGAAGCAAATAAGATTTGTTTTCTTTTTCTCTGAGGCCTCTCAGCTTCTCAGGAGAAAAATCCTCGGTGGAGGGATTTTATCAGAGAATGTGAATGCCACAGTTGTGGGGCTTGATGCTGCTTCACCAGGTTATTTGCTAGACTACCCCTCTCTCTGTGAAACCCTCAGTGGTGGCACTCACTGGACACTACCAAGGAGCAGCTTCTTGCTTTGCTTGTGGAGGAGAAGCGCCAGGACCAAAGGAGGCTCACTCCAACAGCTGGTTAGCTTCCAGCTGTTCTGATACATTAATTTCCTAATGCTTCTTCTCCATGCATGCAACTAAAAGGCCTTTAAAGGTCTCAGGAGCAGCCACTTGAACCAACAGGTCTCAGAGCTGGGGTGGGAGTGCTCTGGGGCAGCAGAGTTTGGTTAGCAGAGCTCAGAGGGAAGGAGGGCTGGCTGCTGTCCCTGCCACAGCTGCACCACCTCTGCTGCCCAGCCCTGCACCTCAGAGACTGGGAATGGAGAGCAATTCTAAATCTGAGCCCAACACAATGAGAATATTGTTACAGCTCCCACGGGCAGCAGCAGTTCAGAATGTGCTATATGCACAGCTTGAGAACACACTAATGCTGGCCAGGCAATTTGGGGGGGTGCATTTTCTCTGTCAGAGATTTTAGGCTTAACAATTAGGAAAACCACAGATTTTGGAGTTATATGGCAGATCTCTGTCAATTCCAAACAGTAATTACTCAATGAGAGTTCAAATGAAGAATATTTATTTCTATTATTCTCCATTATAACGCAGAAGCAAATGAAAGCTGAAGTTATTAATAAAATAGCAAGTTCCAGATATGTGTATTCAGCAGAATGAATAAAAAGATAAGCATTTTAGTTTTTAATTATTATTTAAGGAATAATAAGACCATCAATCAATTAAATGCCAAACAGGTTCACAATTCAGCCTTGGTTTGCAGTACATGGAGGCAGTTCTGTTGGGGGGGCAGCTCTAAAAGTGAATATTTTTAAAGGACTTAGAGCTACAGAAGAAACTGGTCAGGGGATTTCTGGTACATACTCTGATGGCATATACACAGTTGAATAACTCCCAGGTGACTCAGTTTATCGACCCATTTAATTCAGAAAATTTTGTTTTCCAAACAGACAGGGTTTCAAATAAACTAGGCAGCTCTGTTGTCTTCCTTCCAAGTTCTTGGTAAAAACATTTCAATCCTCTTCAGTCGTCTTCACATTTTATTCTGGATTTAGAAGAAAGAGGATATAAGTGTTGCCCAGCATGATCTGGAAGAGTCTAGCAGAACAAAGTCACTCATAAGATAAAAGAATCAGTTCTAGAGTCTCGTAAACTGAGACACACAGTAAAAAGATCCCCAAAACTACACACACAAATCTACACCACCAGAAAAAACCCAAACAATCAAACCCTAAGAACGGCAAAAATTAATTTGCTTTTGCACTAAGGGCAAAGCTGGCTCCTGGACAAGAATTGGACTAAATGTATTCAAAAAGTTCTGTTTTTATAAGAAAATACCACTGTTAATCACTCTTACTGAGTTACTGTAAATACTGACAGCTGGATTTAGGAATCTGAATGAACATGAACTTTAAACTTCGTTCACTGGATGAGGATTCACAAAAATATTTCAAAATGAGAGCCCCACTGCCAAATCTGTGGCTTTTGTACCATACAGTTGGTGATTGAGAAATTCCCCATGTCTACTTACGGTGGAAATGTATCCTATTTAGTGTTGTAGCCAGATTTTTAACAATGTTTAAGCATTTTCAGGTAGGAATCCTCCCAGGATGCTGAAGACTCTATAGAAGTAATAAGGAATATATGGGGAGAAAGTCTGTGTCCATTTGATTGATCTATGACAATTATCAGAAACTCTAAACAAAATAAAAGATAAGTCAGTTCCTGGCATGCCACCTTTGATTATGCACTCTGGGAAAGTCCTAGGTCTAAACTCATGCTCTGAGGGGAATATCCTCACTCAGTAGAAAACTAAGTTGCCATTTAATGCTGCCTGGTCTGAATGACCAATCTTATATTGGAAACAAGATATGTAAAGTCTGACAGTCAAGTTTACCTGCTGCTTTATGTGATAAGGCAACTCTGCATAGTAATAGTGATTTCAGTTTTCTTATTACCTCCTGGGCAAGCTTTGCACACTGTCAGGTTATTGTGACCATTTTCATTCCAGCTCTGCTGTGTTATGCTGTGCTTTACCACTGTATTGATCCATGCTTTTTTATAACACTCACCGTAATTTTCATACTTAATTCAACTTTGCAATAACATTATAAACATAAAGGCCACCAAATACTGCAGAATGCAAGTGTTTGTTAAACATTTTAACACCATTTATCAGCCTCTTTTTGTTATTGCCCTTGACTCTTCAGGAAATCCCATATTCCTAGAAACCACAGTACCCAGAATTAACCTTAAAAAGCATTATACTTTTTATCTTTCCAAACATTCAATACCAAGTATGTAGCAGTGCCTGTGGTTCAGCCTTACAGGAGCTCTCCTGCAGAAAAACCTGCTTTTCTAATTCAAGCTTCAGGCACAAGATAATTTTTTTGTCTCATCATTATTGACTGTAGGTTCAATCTGCTTAAGGGAATAATTTATCACTACACTCTGATTTCCAGGTGCATAAGACAGATGAGTTAATTATGCTGGTAACTTACAACAGTCTTCACTACTTGCACTGGAGCTACACCAAAATGTGGTGGACCACAGTGTGCAAAAGCTGCCTTTGTGCAGAAACACTCAATATGCTCTCTGCATCCCACTATCCTTCACTTGGGATAATTCATCTGACTCCAGCAGTTCTGTGCATGTGCTGATGCAGCCTGGCTCACTGGTGCCACAGAAATTTATCCCTGCTAATGCTCTGACACAGTCACTTCTGTATCAGGAGCCAACAATGTGTGTTCTCTTGCTCTGTAATAAATGCAATGTCTTGTGATTCACATTCACAAGAAAAATACTGAGAGAGGTGTTCAGCCTGATTCTTGCATCCAAGCTATATTCAGGGCAAAAGTAAAAATATGCATTGAAAAAACACTTTGTCAGCTGCTCCCAGTAACAACAGCTGGTAACAACCCTTTAGCTCTTTTCCTCTCAGAAAAGGGAGTGAAACCTGGGGCATCATCACAGCCAGCTGTTCACCATCTGGGACTCCACTCTCGCTGGCAGGAGCTCTTAGCTCTGTGTTTCAGGTGCTTTGTAACCCTCTGAACAGACTCACTCAAGCTGAGACAGAACTGAGTGGCAGAAGTCGGGATAGACCTGTCACATTTTGGATCCACAGCTTGCTCCTCCAAGTCTGGGTGAGGAGATCAGTTATTGTATTTGCAGGGAGCCCCATGGCAGGAAGGAATGATGAATCTGACTCCATGTTCTTGAAGGCTAATTTATTGTTTTATGATACTATATTATATTAAAGAATGCTATGCTATACTAAAGAATACAGAAAGGATACCTACAGAAGGCTAAAAAGATAATAATGAAAACTCCTGACTCTTTCCAGAGCCCCGACACAGCTTGGCCCTGACTGGCCAAAGAGTGAAAACAACTCACAGCAGAATCCAATGGAACAATCACCTGTGGGTAAACAATCTCCAAACACATTCCACATGAGCACCACACAGGAGAAGCAAATGAGATCAGAATTGTTTTCCTTTTCTCTGAGGCTTCTCAGCTTCCCAGGAGAAAATCCTGGGTGAAGGGATTTTTCAGAAAATATGAATGTGACAATCAGTGACTTCATCTAGACACTGCTCAATTAACTCTCCCTTCCTCTTCTGTCCCTTTTTCACCTGCATCACCCCTCCCTCTTCAGTGCCACAAGAACAGTAATGTTACCAAGTTCAGCCTCAGAAACAACAACAACAACAAAAAAACCCAAACAAACCAAACCCACAGACTCCAGCAGATTCTCAGGTGTGGAAAATCCCGTTCAGTTACATTTGGCAAAGACCTTCTCTTTAATTGTTCACAACAGGAGGTTTCAGCAGTAATAAGCAATTCTGTCAAGCTCAGTAACAGTAAGGGCAACATTAGTGCTGTGCATATGTACACATTCTCATCTGTTTTCATACTGTGCACAGATTTCCTGCACAATAGACTTTTTTGGAAAATATCAATTTTCCCATGCTTCACAGCTTGGTTTTGATAAGTTAAGAAAAAGTGGATAAAATACCAGTGTTGAATATGTATTTGCTGGCTTATTTAATTTCAGTGGTTAAGGGGAATAGCATACACTTTCCTAGAAAATATTTTCTTCAAATTGCTTCTCAATTGGTCTGATGTCATCCAGAGTATTTGTGTCCATAATGAATAATGCATTAAGAAATAGTATTTTTCATAGATAAAATAAGGAAGTAATTTTAACTCCATATCAGCACTGTTTCAGACTTTTCAGTATAATTTCAGAGTAAGTTTTTATATTGTTGGTTGTCTGGGATTTTTTTTTTTTGTTTGTGCTATTTTACAGCATGAACAAGCCAAAAGAAAAAAATCTGTGTTGTGAGATGACAATACATTGAGCTCAATTTAATCAGTCTAAAAGTTTGTGAATTGAAAGCTGTACACTCCTGGTAAGCTCCTAAGAACTGAGGGTGGAGGGTTCAAGTCATGGACTCAGTGCATGAAATCCTGTAACTCATAAAATCACTGTACTCATGCAAAGCACGGCTGTGCCTTGTTACTGCTGTGAACCCAGGGAACGTATTTGGCCTTCCTGGTTCTGAAACATGCTCTGAAAAGAGCTATTTTCCCTAAGAAATAATTCATAAGCTGTTTTAAGGAGCCTTTCTGATAAGGGTTTTTCCTTTACAGGCAAACTGTTCATCACTTTCAGGTTTGACCGGAAAGCGATGCATTGTTCAGAATGAAAAAAGATTAAACCCCACATTTCTCAGCTTATGCTTAATATTTTAATATTAAAATATATATTTTAATTCCTACTCTTTTTTGTATCTTCTTATGGAGAGATAGAGATTGCAAGGTGTGTGGTCTGGCCATTTTTAAAGGCACTCACTGGAGTCATAATGAGCATTTGATTTGCAAGTTCTTTGAATAAAGTAGTTTATCCAGACTGGCTCTGACCAGCCAGAGACTTTCTGTGTTTCCATGAACAACTGAATTCTTTGCAGCCATCCCACAAGCAAGAGTCTGAGGTGCTTGGGCCCCACAGTCACGAGGCAGAGCCTTGCAAAGAGTTGTTTTCCTCCAGAGCAAAATTCCTTCCTGGAAATTCAAACCACAGAATACAATAATGTTCTATACCTCACTCTGATTTATGTTTAACCATTTTATCTCAGACTGCCCCAGACTGTCCCTCAGAGGGGTGGTAGGAGCTCAGACTAAATGAATGAAGGAGGACAGAGGCTACACCTCTTTATGATGGTCTCAGAGTAAGAAACTGCGATCTGTAGCTTTCCTACTGTATTGTGATGGGAAAGCTACAACTTTATTTTTTGATTGTCTTCATTTCTTGTTATCTCTGTTATGAATACAGATGTTCCTGAATAACTCAGCCATTTTCCAGTCAGCAAATCCTAAATAAACTGATACCTCATGAGTAAGTAGAGATAGCAGGTTTGAACAGCTGAATGTAGTCAGCAAAGGCATTCAAATTATTACAACATTTGGATGCATTTAAATCCTACCAACTGCACCAGAATGTGGTCACATTCACCCAAATGTAGGTGGTAACCAAATCGGGATTCCAAAATTTTTCACAGCCAGGATCTTGTCCATTCTTTGGACAGTCAGTTATTTTAGTTATCAGGTGATGTGTTTTGTAACTAGTATCCCAGGAGGTGCACATAAGGCAGCAGAAAAATGCAAAACTTTCATATGAAAGCAATCAAACCATGTAAGCAAGCAGTAGTATCTTAGCTGCAGAGGAATAAATTGTGCAGAATAGACTACAGCACCAAGCACATGATACACAAGAAACCTTAATTTAGATGCTAATTAACACAAATGTAAGAATTACAGGGTTAATTAAGCAACATATTCCTCTCACAATTTTATCTGCTGCAGACACAGGTGAGAGGAGAAGGATCTTACCGTTTGATTAAATTAGCCACAAGCCACACTGGGAAGTTATGATAAACATTTTTGGAAAGCATTTAATTATGAGCCCTAAATAGGATGGATTCTGCATTTAGATCACATCCATTTTTATTACTGGACATGAAATATCAAATGATCAAGAAAACAGCCACTTCAACAGCTATGTAATAAATGCTGCTCCTGCAGCGCAGTTGTAAAACCAAAACACATATTTCTAATCAGTTTAGTTGTAACCAGCATTCAGAAAACTCATTAAGTTTAAATTAAACCCTTATTTCAAGCACAGTGTGACCACTCCTGGTACAGTGGCTTGTTGCATGGCAATTTTCTTTTCCTTGTCTGTGACCCCACCCTAGCTCCCTGTAAATCAGCATTCTCTGCTCAGACTCAGGCAGCTGCATTGTTGGGTAATGGAACAGAAGGTAGGTAATGGAAGAGAAGCCTTCATGCAGATAAGATTCTTTAGGTTTATTCTTTGGGAACTGGGAGAATTCCGTGATGTTTATAAACTATTGTCCTTATTTGTGTATTGATTCTGCAAGAACTATCAACAGCTTCTTTAACTTACAGCATCTAAAGATACTCCTTCCCTAAAGAGCCAGCTTGCAGGAGGAAGACTTGTTCCTCACCAACCTCAAGAATTAGAGATCCTTGGCTCTATGTACATGACCTATTGTGTCAAATTTAATTATACCAGGAAAAATCCATCTTTAGTTAAGGATGTTACTCCCTTTTATGGTATATTTAAAAATCAGACATCACAGGAGGACAGTGTATCATGGGAAAACTTACTCTGCTAACACCCAGTGCAAGAATGCTTACTTTTACAAAACACAGAAGTAAAAGGTTTGTTCATCAGTATCAACCAGACTGTAATGATAATTTTATACCTTTGAGGCCGGAGTTAAAAAAAAAAAATCAACATCAACAAGAAGAACCATCAACAGCTCCTTTAACGTACAACATCTAAAGACATTCCTTTCCTTTCCTTCCTGAACAAGCCAGATTGCAGGAAGAATTGTGAGCAAACCTCAGGTGTGTCCCTCCAGCTGGCAAATCCCCATTTTTTATCAGCTGAGGAGTGCAAATGTAAAGCAGCCAGATAAGAAACCTTCTGCTCCACTTAAAGCCTTCCAAAAAACCCCTAAAGCAGTCAGGTAGGGAACTTTCCACTCTACATGGTGCATTCCATGAAAAAATACCCCCCCCCCATGAAACAACTAATTAGAATAATGGCTGGAAAATATTGTAATTGAAGGCCTTTAGCCCTGTTGTGTTTACAGAGGCTTAGCACAATGTGAGATGTGCTCTCAAATTATTTGTGTGGAGTTAATTTCTCCTGCTGGTTTACTTTCAACATTTTTTTTAAAAATGAGGTCTAGAAATGAAGTAATTTTCTTCAGCTATTTTGTTCTGAAGATTCAGCAAAAAAGCACCCTGGCAGAGAACTCCAAACAACAGCTCGTGACTCACAAAAAAACCTATTTTATAAGCACTGCAAATCCCATGAGGAAAAATATCCTATTAAGAACATTCAGAATGATGCACAGGGTTTTCAGATTAGTTGTACTTTAACAAAATGGTAATTCTGAATTTGGCCTATTAATACTTCACCAAATGGCAGAGGCCTAGGCTCAGGATGCATTGGGGATTTTACAGAAAGTCAAAGAATGTACCTGACCTATTAGGTTCAAGGAAAATTTGTAAATTGAAAGCCAACCGAAGCATTCCAGGGCATGAATTCCATGAAGTAGCATTTTTTTCTTCATGGGATCCAAATGCAAATATTTAACAGGATATTTTTAACCATGCCACCATACTGAACAAAAGCAAGATAGGAAAAAAAATTAATAACCATGCCACCATACTGAACAAAAGCAAGATAGGAAAAAAAATTAAAATTTTATTTTCCAAATCTGCTCTACATTTTCCTAAACTGTTTTTCAACCAGTCAGTTATCTTCAGAAATTTAAGCTGGAAAATGTATTATCATGATACTAGAAATTCTAGTTTAGTTTCTTGTGCTTTTTGAAAATATCATAATCTGCAGGAAGGACTTAATATCTTCACTGCTGTCTCATGGAACAGTTGCTTCAGTAGTTGGCCCTGAGCTTAAATCCAAGATCATTGCTGTTCCTAGAGAAGTCTTATTTGAGAGAGCTCATATTGCAGGTTCCCAAAGTAACCCAGATTAACACCTTTACAGCTTAATGCCTGAACTACACAAACTGTCACACCTAAAGTCACTCCAGAAGAGTAAATGACAGGAAAATACTGAATTGGAAATCCTCCATTTGATAAAAGAGCAGGGTAGGGAGATGTTTTACACAAGGACAGTCAGGACATAGCAGACTAAACTTTTTACTGTGTTGTTCTCTCAACATTTCTGGCTTTGTAAACATTTATCTGCCCATTTTACAGGGTTCAGTCACTTCTCACAGCTCTCCCACAAGCCAGTCATTTTAATGTTAACCAAATATTGAACTCCCTGCAAGTCAATAAAAACATTTATTGACTAAAATATGCAGTCTATAAACATACACAGTTAGAGGACTTCTGTTATGAAAGAGTGACAAAGTAGAAAGAGGAAATCAGCAGATTTGAAAAAATTAGTAATTCTCTGATATTATAGTTAGTAGAATGCACAGTATTAAGCATAGTATTTATATTTACTGGAATAAATCTTACCTAGTACCAAAGTAAGATACAGAAAAATGTATATTTACAAAGGCACAGAAGACCCTACTCTGCTACCCTTAGAAAGAAATGGTTTTTGGGTCTTATTGGCATCTTCAAGCTGGTTCACCTAAACCTTTAATATCATTCATATTACATAAGGAAGTGAGTCAGGTTCAAACCCCATGACCCTGTCAGCAGAAAAAATTCTGCATCTCTTGATATTTCACCTCTAAAGATGAAATGTAAGAAACCAATGAAAAATCCTGCCTGTTTAATTTGTAAGAAAGAATGGTGTAGAAAAATCCCATTGTCTCTAAGATACAAGGAATGGCTTCCAATATCTATTTATGCTCCATCAACCACTTCCACATTTTTTTGAGTATACTTTTTCCATTTCTGTTTTAAGATTTTATCTGATTGTTTCAAGAAGCCACAGTATGGCTACAGAAATGTAGAGAAGCACTGACTGTTCAAGTTTTGTGGTCATTTCAAAACATCATTTTACAGTGGATATTTAACTATTTGCCTTTGTTTTATCTAGTAATTTCAAATTTCTTTCCTTCCCAAAGCCACAGGTATTAATAAAAAATAATTTAAAGAAATATTTGGCAAATTTCTAATGGATATGAACAATCTGTAATAAGGGGGGGGACATAAATTGGTATTTGAAGTACTGTACAGCATGAACCCTGCTATGGAGAAAGCAGAAATCAACTGAGAATTAAAAGCTTTTTAGGAGCAGCTTAATTCACTTGGATAGCTCCATAACAATTTTTAAATCTTCATTTGCAATGTGGATTTCCCTACCTCCTGAGAAGTTGTATAGATTCTATGTGACAGCACAGGAATCAATAGAACATTCTCAGTGAATTTCATTCACTTCCTCTCCTTGCAAACATAATTCATCAGGGTTCTGGCAGCTTCCAGATGCACAATGGATTCCATGAAAATGGGGATTCATGTTTATCTTTGTCAGGGTACTTCAGACCTATTCAGATGTGGCAAAACCCCAATAATTACTCTTGCAGCCCAAGAATGGCTTGGTCTAACCCATGGAACTGCTGCTCTTCATGGAAGTGTTGTTAATCATGATGAATCCTTTAATTATGTACATAAATGGTCTGTGTTCTCCTAGAGAACATCCAGTATGAATGGAATATTCTCGATTACATAAAGGCTCAATCCTGGCTGTAGCTTTTTAAAATATTTAACCCAAATAGCTGCAAAGCCCAAGATCAAATAGTGCTTGTTTGGGTCAGGAGGCACTGGGGGAATGGCAGCACTGTGATAGCAAAATGAGAATGGTTTATTATGGCCTTAAAGGACCATAAATAACACACATAAAGTAGAAAAAAAACAAAACAAAAACCCAAAAGACTTCACCTGATGAGCTTGTGTTTTCAGGGTTCCTTACAGAGTCAATGAAGTTTAATGTCAAAAAGATCACTAAATACATAGTTCTAAAGAAGAACTATAGGTTTATACTTCTGGATATAAGCTTAATAATGAATCTTAAAAATAATTTCAACAGTTATACACATGATTAAAATAGCTACAGCTTTATAGCACTGATGAGATAATTAAAGTAATTAGAAATTACACCTACTTGAACAGTCAGTCAGTAAAAGCACCTTTAACCATAACCAAAACCTTTTCTTCCCTGAAGGAAGAATTTTTTTTTCATATTACAGATTTTTGGTAGCCTCACATTAATTTTCTTCAGACAGTGATTAGAATAAGCCTTGTCAGTGGTTGGAAGGAACACCTTAGGAATGATTTTACATAGGAAAAACAAATCAATATCCCATTCCTGGCATTCTGAAGTCTTTTTAGCTGACCTTTTTTCCCCCCAAAAAACGCTATCCCTTGTTTCTCAAAAAAGTTCTCTTTACAGAAACACCTTTTTAAATAAAACATTTGCTTGTACACTTAGGATAAAACTATGACTTTTATAATCCAGAACACTACAAGGCAGTTTAACAGAATTTATTTTTAATTTGTGCTCTGGTACTGGCAAAGGCTCAGTTAATACTGTTGCAAATGAACCTCCTGAACACTCCTTTCTCCAGAATCATCTTCTTTTCTCACCAATATAACAAAGGCATGCAAGGAGCATAAGACAACTTGAAAATTCTGATCTCTGAAAAATTCCAGGGGTGCAGCAGCTGAGGGGGATTGAATGCAAGGGCAGACCAGGTTTTAATGCAGTTCTCAGATTAAAGGCAGCTCACATTTCATGCTCTACTCCTCAGTTCAAAATAAATCCCATTCCCCTATTTTTCAATTGTACCATTCTTTAAGACGTCTGCTTCTTGCAAATTTTTTTATAATTTATTTTTAATTTTTACATTTGGACCAGAAAAATAGGTTTGGTAATACTCACATGATACTTGCAAATAAAGGTGCCAGTCAAGTTACATCTTATTTATACTGAGTACAAACAACCTTGCCCAATATTTAATGAGCAGTTAAGAAATATATTTAAAAGGGGTTTTATTGTATTCAGTTTGGGAACACTGAACCTAGCTCTGCCATACCCCAGCCTCCAAACAATCTCTATTATAAGGCTTAAAATTTGGCCAAGGTTTCTGTAAGCCAAAGCCCAGAGAAGACAGCATCCACCCACAAAGCTGCTTCAGCATCTGTTTCACTTTTCTAGCCACAGATAAGCATTTGACTGTGAAGCTGATTGGATTTGGATGAGAGTTCAAGTAAAAATTTGCCTTGATTATTGGTAACTGTCAACTACTAACGATTTTATTTGTCCTTAATACAAACTTTTCCATATTAGAATGCTGTAGTAAAACCTCCTCCCATGAATCTATTATAGAAAAATCACTATTATGACCATGCTACTTCTAAAATATGAGATATTTTTCTTTGAACTTTCCCATGTGAATGGTTAAAAACAAGGCCTTACACATGTGTTTTCAAGCATGAAAGGTTCTTAGTAAGAAAAGTTAAACAAGAGGCGTGTTTTACAATATCTAGAGGTTTTACAAGGAAGATGAAATGCTCACTGAGGTTATACACCAGGGGAAGTGCAGTCTGAAGACAAGCGATTCAG
The DNA here is from genome assembly GCA_013398715.1 of Nesospiza acunhae. Lineage (NCBI taxonomy): Eukaryota > Metazoa > Chordata > Aves > Passeriformes > Thraupidae > Nesospiza > Nesospiza acunhae. The sequence continues at coordinate 72,714 of VZSU01000778.1, forward strand.
AAATTCAGATCCCATTAGGGATAAGAAATCAGGCTCCTATTCCTAATACTTTTGTCTGAGTTTAAAATAATCATACCACATGTTAGTACAGTAAAAGACATGTTCTTTAACTGAGACAACTGTTTTAAAAAACATGAAATGCAGCTAAGTATAGATTCACCAAACCCATTTTTAGCCTTTTTAAAAAGTCCTAGAGAATTCCTTTTGAAAAATACCTTAACAAAGCAAAGCATTTACTTAAGACTAGCTCATTCTAAAATGCCGTAGTTTCAGCTGAATTAATGTTTCAATAACAATGAATTTTCAAGCTGGATCTACTGATCAAGAGATCAAAGCAGGTTTTTTTGCTGTTGTTTCCTTGTTTTTGGTTGTTTGTTTTCTTTTTTTCCCCCTACAGACCTATGAATCACTGAATTGATCAGCAAAACAGGTGGAAATTTAAACTTTGGAAAAAGTAGCATTGGGGTAGAGTACATCAAACTTCCTGTCTTTTAGTGAGACCACTCCATACAGCCTTCTACAATGAATTCCAAAGCTTTGGGAAAACATTCTGGGTGAAGCATAAACCTCTAGCTCTCCTTGCTATGGCCCCGCCATGCTGCCTTTCTGAAATCCAAAATAAATCCAACATAAAGTATACTTACTGTTATTTACTTCTTGAAGTCTTACACTTCTGTCCTCACTGATGGGTTTTTCATTTTTCCTTCTTTTGGAGGCACCTGAGGCATGGTAATACAACAAGACATAGAAAAAAATACCATCAGATTATGAAATTCTCTATCAAGACAATCAGAAGAAATAATACTGCAAAAGTTCTTGTTGCAGATTTTACTAGCAGGGGCCCAACTCTTCCTGACTTACAGAAGCTTTTGATTATTTCCTCAGCTGTGTTGTAACTGGATGCTGACTTTGATTTGGAGAGGGTGAGAAGGAAATGAACAATTTACCACAAATATATGACAAGCATACCAAATACAAGCATGTATTGAATGAAAGAGTGATCTTAAGCTCTTGGTGCTAAATTAGGGTTCAGGTTTAAGAAGACAAGATAATCTTCCTGTTTCCTTTTTAATGAATGGAAAACCAAAAAGTTTTCCTTAGAGTGGCTTTGAACCCTTCTTTGCCCCACAACATCTTCTTCCCAGAAGACACTTAATGTCAAAGTGACTGTAACTTTTTCCCAGGTGGACAAAGGAGGTTACAATGATGAAAAGCTGCTATTGTTCTGATTTATTTGCAGGTTTGAGCATTCCAGTTGTGTTTGGACCAGAGCTCCTAGGTTTGTTTTACTCAGATAATGAAGAAGAGCAGAAGACACTGTTGCAGCTGTGTGATTAAAAGGGTGTGGTACTTGCAGTATATTTGAGGCAATGCCCTCCAGAAAGGGAAGAAATAAAAGCTTAGATGAACAATTACATATAAACCAGACAACAAGGAGGTTTTTATTTGGCACCACTCTAAACCCCTTGAGGGCTAAAGGTAAGCTGGACAGTCTTCTGAAGTGCCTTTATTAAACGTGGGATAAATGGACTAAACCACAGTTGCCATTGTATGGTTTGAATGTATTCCAGTCTGTCACACAAGTAAAACATTTATAATGTTGTGGGGGTAGTTTTCATGCTATTTTTTTGGTACCTAGATGGAGAGCAAGTCTATTATTCTGCTGGTGTGGTGACTAGTTAGGAAGATGGTGTTGATGTTTTATTCCTGCTCTTGCAAACTGCTGAGAATGCTGAATCTAATAAAGCATGAGCAGAGTTCACTGATTTACCCATCTGGCCCAGTTCTGTGTGCATTTGTAGAGTGCTGAACTGAAATTGCAGAACTGGGTAATCCACACAGAAACACAGCTCTTAGCAAATTAGTGGCAAATGTTGACCACTGTTATTCATCATTCCTGAGGGAGGTCCTGAACATTTCCAGTTACATCAGTTGGGTGATTTTAATATCAGCATCAAGAGTATTAATATCAAATGATGCAGTTTTGCTACTGTGAGTAATGCGATCATTTAAGTTAGTCAGGGAGATCTTTTATTCCTTCTGCACCAAAAAGCATCATAATCATATCCAGAGCTATGCATCTTTTATATGTTCTTGTTCATGGGTATTCTGCCTGGGAAAGTAATGGATATTGGTTTCTGCAGTGCCACTTGCATTTTCCAGCAAATTCCAATTTTCATAATGTAGAAATATACAGATAATATTGTGTGTTCTGTAATGAAAGCAACTATCTTCAGAATACAAAAATTATGACCTAAACCTGAGATTAGAAAGAAATGGGTTGAAGGTGAGGGTGGAGGGAAAGGTCTCCCTTATCTAAGAGTGCATTAGATTTTTGAATGCCTGTGATTTGGAAGGTAGAAAAGCTCAGTCCAAAGCAAGTTTGAGAAGCTGAAAGGTTTATAAGATGGCTATGAGCTATGCTTGGGTTTTATTGAATTACTGAATGACTACAGAATGGGTAAATGATTGGTAAATGTGTCAGAAAGGTTGGGGGGGTAGCTAGGAAGAGGTTTTCTACCATTATTATAATGTATTCATACAAATTTAGAAACTCAGTTCCTCTGCTCATAAATGTGCAGTAGTATAGTCTCAATTTTCATAAAGAGTGATTAGCTTACATCCTTTTGAAAAGCATAGTTTGTGTTGATTTAGAAGTCCTACACATGTAAAAAATCCTGCAGTTATTATCAGGTGACAGCTATTATTTGGTGCTGTTGCTTGTAGAATAACTATTTCTAAAATGTTCAGTCATTCTGATTATGTTATGTCTGGGACTGCCTGTGTTACACTGTACCCTGTGAGCAGTGGTTAAAAGATTGCACTTCAGCACTACCTATAAACACACAAGATTTAGAAATGCAGCTTTTTGTACCCATTTTTTACCAGATAATGATGAATGATTTCAGTTTGACATTTCATAAAAGGAGAAAGTGCTTAAGAGTCCTTTGTTGTATGCCTTTGGCATGAGTGAAGGAATTCAGTAATGCATAAAGGATATTTCCTTTTTTATTGTCATTTTATTAGCTGATTTGCTCAAATGTGAGAATTAATGGCAATTCAGCTGCATGGTGTTAATGGCCTAATCATTAATTTGCATGCAAGTTATTCTAATAATAATTAGAGGGAGCTCCTTTGTTATTAATCTGGGGACGGCAAGCATGACTTTAAAATAATAATCCAATTAACATACATTGAGTGGAAATTTTATAGTTTCCATAGCATGAGTGGCTGCTGCTGTAATTTGAAAATATGATTTCATGGCTTCAACCTGAAACTCTGGTGTTTTAAAGAACAAGACAATGAATCATATCAGCTGCCAGGAGTTAATTGTGCTGAGCTGGTGGCAGGAATTAGGAACCAGCACTTTGTGGCACTTTTCTGCAGGGCCCCTTTTGTCCCTTTAGAGGCCACAGAAAGGTATTTACAGCGGGAAGAATCATCTTCCCAAGTGTCAGAGACACATCCAGCGCTGATTAGGGCAGGAGGGAAGAGTAACTGGTGAGTTAGAAACTTTGTTCTGATTATTTGGTAAAAGAGCTTGTTCTCCCTTCTTGATTAAAGGGGAGCTGTGAGGGGACTCTGTCCAGCCTGGAGCAGGCTAGCCCCTTGAGGGGCAAATTCAGGCAAGGAAAAGATACATTTCCTAGCTAGTTTAAGGTTATGTTTATAACTTGAGGAGCTGGTCAAGGCAATTAGAAAGATTCTGCTGTTGTGCTGGGGTTACAGGCTTTTCTGATACTGTATTAGATGTAAGAAGCAAAAATTAAGAATTTTTTTTGCTGTTGCTGTTAGGTGGCAGATTGCAGGTAAATCCTGTAGAAGCTTCTGGGTTAGTCATTCAATTAAATAATTATATGAAGGCAGGCTTACAGCTAGATTTGCTGGCAGCACAGCTCTAAGCACCAAAGGTGACAATGCTGTTCAATTTCTTGTTGCTACAATGCTGTTAACTAGATGGGTAAGTTGCTGTTATACTACAGAATGTAGTATAAAATTTCTCTTGCATCATTCCTGATTTTCTTTTATCTATTTAAAGGGAAAATACCTTTATTCAGACAAAAAAAAGGCTTTAAAATAATGGTCTTTTCCTGAAGTTATATTTTGTGGTTTTTACAATTGTGAGAGTGCTGCAGAGAATACCAACAGTGCCTTAGGTGTAGATATTGATGCTTTTAGCTCAAGGAGGGAAGGTGTGATGTGCCTTTTGCATCACAGTAGATAACAGACTGTTCAGAGTGGTCATGTAGCCCATAACTCAACAGGAGAGTCTTTGTGGGAATCAGAAAAACAGAAACTTCCACAACACTGAAGAGTTTGATTTACAGTCTTAGAAGAAGCTTGGATTGATGTAAAAATAAAGTACACAGGCATTGGGCAGAAAAATCGTAAACTTATGTTTCTATAGTTGCAAGAAAGAATATGCCTTAAGTAAGTGAGAAACTGTATTGATAAGATGGTGAAAGGTTTGTAGTGTGGTAATGTAATAGTATGGAGGAAGCAGATTTTAGAAATTATAATAAAAGCAAATTTGTGTACGTGAGTTAGAAGCCCATTGAATAGAAGTATCCACAGTGCAGCAAAATTAAGTAAACGTAATAGGTCAGAAAAGCAAAATAAACCTTGTAACAACTGTCTATTGGATTAGAAAGTTATATATTGCCTTGTAATGAAGAAACTTGTGACCACTTTGAGCTATGGCTGAGTGCTTGCTCTCTTAAACCTCACAGCCTCTGAGACTGATGTTTACCTGAGCAATAAATGGTTTTTAGCCTGACAGTGGTCCCATCCCTTCATTAAATGAGGTGAAAATGGTTAAGTCTTGTCTAAATCTAGCCAAACCTGGAAGATCATTGTTTCCAGCGGTCACTGCCCTGTGCCCAATGTGAGCTGAACTCCTTTGGTCAGGACACCTTTGGGTAAAAGAGGGCACAGCTGCACTTGCTTTGTGCCAGCTGGGAGGAGAAATGTTCCTCTGTTAGTGTGGTTTGATGTGCCTTGTGTCATGTTTGGTGTGGTCATACCAAGCCATGTGGGCCAACCAGCTTGCAATCCTTATCTTCTGCATTGTGCTGCTTTAGATTTCATGGGAGGGATTCTGTGCAAGGAAAGTTTATACGTACGTGTGTCCATAAGTTAATTTGTGTGGGAAATGAACTTGTAGAAAACTCTCAAAACTTGACAGAAGATTAAAATATTTTGCATCTGTATTCAAACCTTGAGATAAGAAATGCTGATTTAGAAATGCCATGGGATGGGACAGACATTGGTGAGAGAGAAATGGAACCAGGAACAAGTTTCAAAGGATGGCCTTGCAAATAAGACTGGATACTTTGGAGAAATAGAACTGTGAAAGATGCATTGTAGTGGGACTCTCCAGGACTGTACAGGACTTGTAACAAGAAGGACACTGGAAATGAGGCAAATCATCCTTCTGGGAAGTCTGTACAAATACCCCATGGAGCTTGTTTGAAGTTGGGTGAAGGACTGCAGTGTGTGTACATATAAAAAAATAAAACTTGGAGAAAAGCAGCTTGAAAAATGGCAGTGAGAAGGATCACAAGTTCTAGACAAGTGACTTCCTACCCACCATAGAAATTAACAGAATTTAGTTGTGTTAGTGGCTGGCTCTTAGGGAAGAATGATCAGACTCAGGATCTGAAGGTGGTTTGGAAATTAGGATAAACACCAGTAAGAATCTGAGCAGAAAACAAGACTTATCCAACTCAAAGCAGACAAGGACAGAGTCAACTTTTGGAGTCTCCAGGGAAATGGTACATTATGCCAAAAATATAAAGATATGATCTATGTGGCAAGTCTGATAAGGAACTAGAAATACTAACCCTCAAAAGCTGGTTTGCAGTGATCTGAAGGTAGCATGTCAAATTTGTAAAGCCTTCTCAACACGCTATGAGAAGGATATGGGACTATACAATGTTTTGCCAAGCTCTACATTGCACCAAGGCAAGTGGATTTACTGCTGTAGAAAGAGGAAATATTAACATAAACTGAACAATAAAGAGTCAAGGGCAGAGGTGGTCCCCAGGTGGACTGAACTATTTCTAGATATTTTTGTCAAACCACTTGGGCAGTGGAAGAAGTTAAAAAATCATAATGTTTAATGTTTCTCATTCAAGAGGTAAGTGGTGATATTCAAGTATCTTGTTGTTGACCTAGGAACAGTGTGACTTTTTTACCTCTTTCCTTCTGTCTTTGAGAACAGAATAGAAGAGTCTTTTCTGCTTGGACTATCTCACTTCTGGAGAAAAGCTCTTGAGATAAGAGCCTCATCTGCATCAATCCCATGGGTTTCCTATTAGGCTGACTAGAAATACTGTATCCTGCTCAGCTGAAACAGATAAAAGCATTATTCCTCCTGTTCCTTTTATCACACCTCTACCATTCTCCATGAATGAAGGAGAGACAATACATATGATTCCTAGTTTATTAATATTTACAACAGCAGAAGCAAGTGCATCTTGGAACTGTGTAGAGTTCCTGCAGGATTTTTAGGTGAAGATGTTGTGAGGGTGTGAGAGTCTGTCCGAAATATCCTGCATTTTTGCCTCACGATTGTCATGACCACCGAAAAGCTAAAACCTGTTGGGCCAGTGGAGGGGGGAGTTATGTGCCTCTTAGCTCACTGTTTCCATAGGTGTTATCTGTTATGGGACATTCTGCTCTTTTCTGAACAATGGACCTGGACTTTCTTCCCGCCTCTCGACCTGGCTGGTTTGAACTGTGGGGGTGGCCCCTTTTCCAAGAGAAGACCCCTCTCGCCCACCTTCGACAGACAAGCAGAGATGCAGGCCTCTTCATCAAGGGATCAAGACAAGAAGCCCCTGTGCAAGAAACCCCCTCGTACCTTCCAGAGACTGGGACTGAACCTCCCCCAAGTCAGGGGAGGTGTGCAGTGGTGGGAGGAAGGCTGCCCACAGTAAGCGCAGGTGCGAGCACCGAGCCATGAAAACAATGGTTCTCGCCAGTTGCTTGGCTTGGACTCTGTGTACCCCCCTGTTCTGTACTTTCCCCCTCCTGAAGACCATTGTTTCGGTTGTGAAACCACCTCCCTTCCCCCAAGGAAAGACAGTAGAACTGGGGTCCAGTTCAGCCGTGCCTTTGAGATCTCCCCGGACGTGGCCTGGTGAGCTTTCGACGGCTGGGCCTCGAAGAATCAAAGCAACACCACGCTCCGGTAGCTATACCCATATCCCTCTTTCCTCCCTCTTTTCCTTAACGTCTCCCTTTTTCTCTGGTTCCCCCTCACCAATGCTTTTCTGCATTTAATAAAACTGTATTTGTTGATTTTGTTGCTGCAAATCCCCTGTGCCTTTGTTGGTTATTTTGCACCTTTAAATCACCACGGCACCCGTTCACTGGGACGGATCGCGACAGAGGGTAAATATCTTCTTTTCTGTAGTAATCACCCACATTTCCTCCTCAAATAATCTCTCATCTAATTGCAGCTAGATGCTGAAGTACTTGCTAAAGATTAGGGGGAAAAAATGAGAAATAACTGTTAGAGGTAGGCCTCTCTATTGTTCAGTGAGCTTTGGAAATCGTGTGTAGTGTTCAAGTCAGAGCCCAGGTGACTTTGCAAGCAGCCACCCACATCCACCTCCTGCAGAAATACACAAAGGGAAGGTTCTGGTGTATTTGTCATCTTAGGAAGGTTCATCTTTGTGAACCTCAGTTTTCCCTGCTCGATTTAATGTAGAAATCTTCCAGCAATATCAATTAATGGATGTTAACTCTGGTGATTGTGGTGATTTAGAACAAGATGCATAGGACCATGGTAAAAGACTGATTTCTTTTATCTGCTTCTCAGGACTGAATATGCAGAGATGGTACTTAGGCAGTCATGGGAGAGGGAAAAAAGTGTAAGTCTTTGATATTCACAACCTTTTATGACAACACATTTTAGTGAAGTTATAAATAGTATCAAAAACCACTTTCTGAATTTCTAAGCCTTCTGTGATAATAGATAAAATGAATAGAGTAAAATTAGAAAAAACTAGTTGTGCTGTGTCAAAGCTGTTGATGGTGTAAAATTCTCATATCCTTTTCTCTCTGGATGATATGTTTCTAGTCTATAATCTAGCCTCATACAGGAATTGATACATATCTTTAATTCTTGTTGCCTTTCCTGTGCTGGATTAGTTCCATTACACTCATTTTGTAACAAGGAGAACTGGAGAGGCTCAAGATAAGATTTGCTCCATGAATTTATACAGAAAATATAACACACTATTCTTAGTAGCTCTTTATTCTTCACAGCATTTCTCAGATCACTTCTGAATACTTTGAATAATGCATGTTACAACACAGGTCCATCTGGGACCACACCAGTGAACTTTTTATCATGAAAAGATGCTTTCCTTCCTACTTTGTTGTTTATCTTTTAGTGGGTTATTAATGCTTGAAGTCTGCTCTCTTTTATTTCTAACAGCTATATTTTAAGATATCTTGACAAAGCTCTTTGAAAAGTTGAGTTTCCTTTCACCCCTGTCCACAGCTGTCCTACTCCCTGAAAAAATCCCAATAAAGTTTGTTTTCTTCCTTTGGCAGAGTTATGCCTTTTTTTTTCCCAGTTGTTTTAGCCAAGATATCTGACATAATGCAGAATTACTACATAAAGGTTTATAGTGTTATGTCATTGTTTGGCATAGGTGACAGGGTGGGGAGTGTTACCCTCAGAATTACATATATATCTGCTAAAAGCCAGTACAAGAGCAACCAGAATACAACTGATCCACTTTCCTTTTACCCCTTACCACTATGATTTGCAGCTTTGATTCTGCTAGCACCTTTACTTGGGATATCTTGCTAGTCATGTCATGTGCTTTTTCCTGCCATCTGTGAGGCAGCTGAGCCACTCAAGGAACATGTTTCTTTATGGGCTTCTCTATAGTTACCCAAGTTCTTGTCATCTACCAGCTGCCTTGCTGTAATATTCCTGGGGAGCCCCCAAAGAGCTTTTAAGGAGCACTGTAATGCTAAAGAAACACCTGCTCTCATAGTGGTATGTGCTATGCAAACTGAATAAATGACCACAGTTAAATCAAGGGTATCAGAGAAAGTCTTGTCTTGGGCTCTGTCACCAGAATGAGAAGCCATGGGCAGTGGTTACACGTAGCCTTAAAAAAAATCACTCCCTTTATTGAGTGACACACTCAATTTGTTATACCACCAGAATCGCAAGACCTGAAAACTTGTCACCCTTAGAAGCAGCACCTACTTGTGTACCTAACCCCTTATAGCTTGGCCTTTTTAACTGGATCTGACTCTCAACAGCATCAGCCTCCAGCTGGAAGTTTGAATTCAGTCTAAATGTCTGGGTAAGACAATTGGATGCAGAAAGCAAGGTGCTTGAGGCTCATTTTCAAATGGTTCTAACTCAGATTTATTGCTCTGTGGATTTTTATCCCTTAGTTCATCACTTCTGGTAGTACTGGCCTAGTAGTATCTAGTTCCTTTTCAGACTTGCCACGCAGGTAATGCCTTTTTATTTTTGGCATAATAATAATGTACCATTTCCCTGGAGACTCCAAAAGTTGACTCTGTCCTTGTCTGCTTTGGGTTGGACAAGTCTCGTCTTCTGCTTAGATTCTTACTGGTGTTTATCTTAATTTCCAAACCACCTTCAGATCCTGAGTCTGATCATTCTTCCCCAAGAGACAGTGGTCAGAGGACTGAGCTTACCTGCTTGCTGTATTTCTTGAATTTTCTGTCATTTAACTGGCCAGAGCTCTGGTGACTTCCCTTACCCATCTCATGAGGACACATCACCCTGTGGCATCACCTTGTCACATACACTTCATCAAATGTAGAACAGCTGGTTGTCAGTCTTAAAGGTCTTTTGGAGTCTCAGCAAATAATCACATCTGCCCAGGAAACACATCATTATTTTGAAGGAAGACCTTTAATTAGAAGTAAGTTATATTATACTTTCTGGTTAAGCAGGTTTTCTTGTTTTGCAGTGAATATTGATGTTGGCAGATGTTTTGTCTGTAGGAGACCTGATGAAACATCTTTTCAGAAGAAAAAGTCACTTGCTTACATGCAAGATCAGCATGTTCCTTTGCCCTTGGAGGCAAATAAGGAACCAGCCTCTTTGATACAGAGCTATTTTTGTCTTCCTCTGAACACTGCTTATCATGCATTATGCATGTTTTTATAAAAAATGCTGTCAGCAGATACAGCCAGCCATTAACCTCAAGTACTTCCTATTTAAAGATAGCGCCTGTAGTCAGTTCATTCAATTGTGCGGGACAGAGGCCTTAGGTCACTTGCTGATGATGGCAGAGACCTGATCCTAAAATGGCATTATCAGCATTTTGCATCCTGTCCTGTTTGGGAGATTGCAGCTTCATATGTCTGGAATCTGCTTTGGTCAGTGTGGTGGTGGTGTAAAATCAGCTGGGAATTAAACTCTACAAAAACTGTTCCCCTTTATCCCCACCCCCTCTGATGAGAGAGGGACAAAGGCAGAGACTACGGGCTGAGATAACAATGAAAACAAACAACAAAGGCACAAGAAACAAACAACAACAGCAACAATATTAATAATTAAAGTATAGAAAAGACAAGGCAATTTACACACAAGGAGGTGCTCAGTGCTTCAACCCAGTTCAGCATGGCTGATGAGACAAAGGCAAGATGGTTCCCTCAGTAATGACATGCGGTAATTCCAGGGATAAAGACAAGACGTGGCTGTTCCCACAGCCTTGTGGTGACACGCAATAATTCCTGGGACAAAGACAAGACGTGGCTCTTCCTTCAGCCTGGAGGTGACACACGGGAATACCTAAGATAAAGACAAGACATGGCTGTTCCCACAGCCTCGTGGTGACACGCAGTTATTCCTGGGATAAAGACAAGATGGTTCCCACAGCCTGGCAGTGGCACATGGTAATTCCAGAGATAAAGACAAGACATGGCTGCTCCCTCAGCCTGGAGGTGAAAAACAGGGATATTCCAGGGATAAAGACGAAATAGTTCCCTCATCCTGGTGATGGCACACAGTAAATCCTGCGATAAAGACTGTTTATCCCAGGAATTTTATCCTGGGATAAAGAGGGAACATGGCTGTTCTCTCAGCCTGATGGTGACACACAGTAATTCCCGGGATAAAGACAAGATGGTTCCCTCAATGTGGTGGTTACACATAGTTATTCCCATGACAAAGACAAGATGGTTCCCTCAGTCTGGTGGTGGCAGGCAATTATTCCTAGGATAAAGACAAGATAAGCATGTTCCCACAGCTGATGCTCCCCTTCCCTGAGCCAGTGAAGAACAATGATGGACAAGCTCCCACGAGGGTTGGGAAGGGGTGGGCAGCAGTCTGAGAGAGGCAGAGGCCATGGCACTGGCCACTGTCAACATCCCTGAAGAAAAACAGGAATGAATGGTGCCTCTTCTGGTGTGTGCTCAATTTTTCCCTTCCCTGAAGCCATATCTCAAGTGGTGATGTGGGATAGTGACCCAGCCACCCTCGTGTGGCTCTAGGCTACTCCCCCTTGGCAACTGCAATGAAACCAGGACAGTTTCAGTGAAACAGGATCTTCCTGTTCTCACTGCTGCAGTGAGTGTTTTCAATATTGCCTTTTTGAGGAACAAGGATAGGAGGAAGGTATTTGTACAAAAAGAAGTATATCAAGGGCTGGTGGGAATAGATTTGCACCCCTCAGGCAGAGTGCCCTTGGCAGAGAGGTCACAGAGAGTTCTCCTGACTAATGTGGTGTATTTGCCATTGGACAATGGAACTACTCTCACAGCATAATCATCTCTGCAGGCTTGGTGATGCCTCAGGTTTTAGCTTTTTTTATGTTTCAGATTCTGTGCTACTTTAGTGTGTGGGTCTGGGCTTCACATTAAGGGATGGTGAGCTCTGTGCACAGAGCAGGGAGACAAAACAATTCCTGCTCCAGCTGGGGACCAAGGACAAATGATCCAAATCTCAGCCCCAAGAGCACAAACAACATGGGCTGGAGAGAGAAAAACAAGCACGATGGAGCTGCATGGGCTGAAGCTGTAACTGGACAATGAACTCCAATATGCAAATGGAGCAGAACTGATCCAAGTGAGAGAACCTGTGTCCGGTTGTGCATTTTGGGACCATTTTGGTTCATCCTGGGTGCAGCCCTGGCTGGGCTCTTGTGCTGCCCAAGGTGGATCCATTGAGGAGATCCTTTTAATAAATCCCTACTTTTTTCTTTAGCTCTGTCCAGCCTCTGTTCCAGGGCAGCCTTCACAAGGTGCCATAGGCAAGATCTACCTTGAGGCCTTATGTCCTGCTGTGCAAGGATCATAGGCTAATGTAAATGGTTGGATAGTTTTCTTAAGGCCGCAAAGCTTAGGTCTAGAAAGATTTGTTTAGGAGCTGTCATCCACATTGCTGACTCACTATGAGAGAGGGTGGTGGTACAGACAGGAAGGTGTGAGCAGCGAGGGAATGTCAACTGCCTGAGCATTTGTTGCCCAGATTTTGAAAATACTCTTCCAATTAGAGCCATCTATTCAAATTTGTTCCTCAGTATTCTGTTTTGCCTTGTGTTCACTGCATTCATGGTGTAGAGTGACAAGATGTTTAGTGGTCCTGGCAGAATTGTGGTTGACTGATGTAAATATTTCCTGCCAGCATATGTTGAATAGTTTACATTTGTCAAAGTCAATCCATCCTGGTCTCTTCCTGTCTGGATCAGTACCAAAGCAGAGTCTGCACTTGCACGAGTGAACAGCTAGTCAATCTGTGAGAAGTCACTTATTCACTGTATCTCCTAAATTATATTTGCTGCTGCTTTGTTGAAAGAGTG
>VZSU01000778.1:85557-104121 GCA_013398715.1 Nesospiza acunhae
CCCGCCTCCTGTTAAAGTTTAGAACTGTTTAGTAAAATTCTTGAATTTTAGAGTTTCAAGTTTCACTTGACATACCAAGTGGCAAATGAGCAGTGTCTGCAGCTTGCTTGCTTGGTGTCCCTCTACTTTGCACCAGCTGGGATCTTCACCAAATGATTAACAGACATCTGTGCAGAAATATTTTACTCTAAACTGCTTGTATGTATAAAAATTTTAGAGGGATGGAGCAATTTTGTCTTTACAGACATTCCACCTATGCTTGTGAAATATGACCAGACCTTTAATGTTTTTGTAAATTCATAATACTGGATTTTAAACCAGTTTGACCTGAAAGTCCTACTGACCCAGATTAAACCATATAAAGCTGTCTAGAGCTTGGTTTTGAGGAAACGCATTCTGAAGTGGCCGACAGTTAATTTCTAAGATATCATGCTTTGAATCTTCCCTGTGTGAAGTGGGTGCTATTTTTTTTTCATTCAATAGTTGTCTTTACTTCCAGCATTAACTTGAACTGAATGCATGGTTATTGTGGACTATCAAAATTAGCTTGAACTGAATTCATGGATATTGTGGGCTATCAAAATTAACTAGAATTGAATGCATGGATGTTGTGGGCTATCAAAATTACCTTGAACTGAGTGCATGGATGCTGTGGGCTATCAAAATCCAGGCATCCAGACTGAGAGAACAGCTTGAAGATGCTTCTGATGCTCTTGCAGAAAGTGGATATATACAGTGGGAATAGGCTCCTTTGTCACTGTTTAGCAAGTGCTACACACTTGCTACCAGCCAGGCTGGATACTGTGGAAGCTGCTTACACAAGGTAGTAAATAACTGGTGTTTCCTTAGGAAATAGTATTAAAAATACTAATGCTCTAGTTAGTGTTCTGCCTCCTCCTCAGTTTCTTGGAACTCTAACTAGAAAATTTAAAACTGCCCTCTGATGGACTCAAAGTGTCCTTTTCCCAATAACAGATATATATATGGGTGGGCTTTTCTGGCTCCAGCATGTCTAATTCACCTTGTCATTTGCAGAAACATGTACTCAAGTATAGGAAATAGGGAGTAAAGAAGGGTGGTCTGATATGAATACTGGGCACTTACCTGGTGTTATGTTGATCTGCTTGTGTGAGCAGGAGGAGTTGAAGCTCAGTAGAAACCCAATTCATGCAGCAGCTCATCCTCTCCTCACTGTGGGGTCTGCTGGATTCCTGGGCTATGCTGATGCAGTAATGAAAGACGTGCTTGGCTAAGCCTGACTTGTGTACCCCCTTCTGGGTTTGACTGCTCATCCTTCAAACCCAGGAATCACAGCACTTTGTGCTTATTCTGTGCATGCTTTTAGTGGGTTTGGCCTCCCTTGTCCACTCAGATTATGTGGAATTTGCTGGGATTTTGCCACTTTTTCCCTGCACAGACCATGTTGAAATATTTTGACCATCTGTTGAAAATACCTTGCAGACTTTATTTCTTTTACTGATTCTCTTCCTTCATTAACTTTTGTAGTTAAGCTGTATTTGCCTTGCTATTTCAAATACAGCTACACTATTAACACTCTTTAGCCATCTGCCAAGGATATTTTTCTTAAACAACTTTTTAGTCTGTACACTCTGATAGCTGTGACAAAGTTGGCTGCAGAGCAACTAACACCTGCAGAAGAGGTCAAAATTTCAGCATTTGAACTGAGATTCCCACATCACCTTAAGCTCTGTTCCAACATCCAGGTCAAACTGTCTTTAGAGTTACATCAACATCCTCTGCTTATACCCTGACACCATTCTTAAACTGTCATGATTATTGAACCTTCAATAACTATTCCTCCTGTGCCCTCAATCAGACTGTTAAGGTGGCTACAGGTGTAGAACTTCATGACCATTGAAATAAGACCTCTATTGGTTGTAGTAATTGTGATCCTATGATATCCATTATTAGCCTGGCCACCTGTTTTTTAGATAAACTGGTCTGTCACTAATTTATTGGACTGAAGGAGTGGAGCATCTTAATTAAGATCTTACCTGAATCAAAGCCAGGGAAAGCATTAACTCATCTACTTTGATCTCTACTATATAAATTCAAATAACTTGATTAAATTATTGGGCTTTGGTTTAGTCAGTGACTTTTTTTTTTGTGTACTACAGTTTAGGTCTGTCCCCAAAATAATGCATTTTGACCATGTGGAAAAGTGCTTAGAAATTTGCATAGGTGAGAACAAGTTGATTAGACCATGCTATTGTTTTGAAGACCTTGTTCTTCTGTCCTTTGTCCTTTTTTTTTTTGTTTTGTTTGGTTTTTTTTTTTTTTGGTTTTTTTTTTTTTTTTTGTGTGTTTTGTTTTGTTTTCTTTGCAAGTATTTCTGCATTCTTCCCTTTCAGAAAGGGACAACAGGATGGCCCTAGCTGAAAGCTGGAGATGCTTTCACTGAATGCAAAGCTCAGCTTCAAGGAGAAATCTAAATAGCTAGCTCTAAGTAAGCAGATACCCCATTCAAAAATCAGTCATTGTTTCTATAATATGTACATTATGCTTGTGTTCTGTGTCAAATGACAGAGCTCTGAAGCTGATTAATCTGCTGTGGTTTTGCTGCAATGAGATGAGCTGGGAAAGGCATAGTTAGTAGATGATACATGAACTACAGCAAGAAATAATCCAGGAATGAGGATTACATCCCAAGTGAATGGAACACTCTCACTTTTACACCAGACTTTGTATTATTTTGTAACTTTAGGAAATATTTTTAAGGTCCAGGCTATTTCTACCCTTCCCCTTGAAAAGCTGAGCTGTAGTACAGCGACCAGGTGTGCTTCTCAGTTTGCACACAGGTTATATGAAAGCCTGTGTAAAATCTGAACCCTTGAAGTATGCTGTGATTCATAAGTACAATGCTTGCTGCTCCAAGGCCTTAGTTCTCTCCTAGGCCTGCAGATCAAATCTTCAGCAGGTATCCTGGGAGGGCGTTATTCACAACAGCCTGGGCTGTACAGGGGTTAATGAAACTTCCCAGCTCCCTCTGTGCTGCTGCTACTGTGGGAAATAGTAAAGGTAAGAGGATTTCCAGAAAGGTGTAAAAGCAGGCCTTGGAAACAGAAAGAAAGAAAACTCAGAACTAGCTACAGCTGCAAAGTTTGAAAATAGAAAAAGTTACAATAGTACAGCAAGCAAGGACATGAAACAACAGCTTGAGTTTTAAGCTTGGCTGAGATAGACCTCAAGACTGCAGAAAAATCTGCTTAGCATGATAGTAGAAGGTTTTAAGCTTAATAATGTTGTATTGTATATTGTTAATAGAAGGCAAACAAGCAAGCATTGTGTGAAGCAGGTGTGTGTGTGCTTTTAGGGATTGACCAGAACAACTGTCTGTAAGCTTTAGCAATGTGCTATTGGCTAGGAAGTTTTTAAAATGCTCTGTAACAAAGAAATCTTTGGCTGCTACTGGTAAGACGTGAGCTTTTGCCATTTTCCAATTGTCTCAACCCTGTAATGAGGCTGATGCCACAATAAAGCTCAAGGAACAAATCCCTCTGGTTTTGTCCTGTTTGTGAAAAACCCCAACACAGCTACATCAGATGGATTCAGATCTGTCAACTTCATTTTTGGTAGCAGTTGGAGCAAAGCTGAAATTGTGTTCAGGCATGTGCAGGATTCTGTTATTATCTGTCAAATTACTAGAAACAGTTCTGTGGTAAATAAAAAAGTAGATTTACAGTGCTACTTCTGATGAGTTGAATTAGGCTGGCTTCACAGGACTGGGGCCAAACTTGGTTTTTCAGAAAATATTTGTGGCTTGAGGGATGATCTGCGAAGCATGCTATGCTGTGGTAATTGTGTATGGTAAACTGTTTTGAATGCAGACCTAATCAGCCTTGAAAAAATGAAGAATCTTGTGAAAACCTACCTGCATCAAGAGTGTTATTCTTTATGTATGTGAGGTGTAATTGTGCTGAGTTAGGAATTCTTTGCTACAGAAAGTAGGGTTAGGTCTTGCTGTACAGTGAAGAGAGGATATAACTATATAAAATATATAATATATATACATAATATATATTTTATTTATATACATTATATTAATTCTTATAAATATATATCTATAATATACGATATTAATAATTTAAATATATGTATGTATATATATAATGGATATATAAATATATAAAATTTTAAGCATAGGTTAATTTGACAAGATAATTTTTATGATCTTGGAATTTACAGGCTTTTATTTAATGATGATTCTGTAAAGTCAGGTATTGTTTAGGATATTAGCCCTTAGTGATTCTGGGCCTTGGCTTTTGCAGTTGTCAGGCCTGACCTGAGCCACCATGCCTGTGTAGTTAAAGGAAGCCCTTGCAAAGTCCTGTGGAGTTTTTTTGAGCTCTGCTGAAGTTTCCACTGGGGCTGTTCCTCTAAGTCAGGGGTTTACAGCTCCACTTTCCGCTGTGATTACCATTAAAACTGTGATTATTGTGTGTGCTTGCAGAGGAAATTTGTTCATTCTCATATGTGTGAAGCCAAACCATTGTTTCAGCTTAGAAGTGGAGAAGGCCTGGGGACAGAGCTTACACAGCTCTGAAATGTCCCCCCTTCCATTTGCTGGGTAATAGGCAGTGTAGTTTATAATTTCAGAATATCCTTGTGATATTAAACCTTTATCAACTTCCTCCTAGCAACTAGACAGAGAGTCTCATAGAGTCTCAGGTTATTCTTTGTACAGAAGAATGTAATTTTGAGTGGAGCCCAGTCTCCTGTGCTGAGTTAGTAAGGCTGTAACTTGATATACACTGGCATCAATAGAAACCAGCTGAGTGATCTGGAACCTGACATGGTTCTGCCACTGTAAGGCCAATTTTAGGATAATTTACCTGTGTATTAAAATAGGTTATTCCTTTATAGAAAAATCTTCTCAAGGCAGTAGTTCTTTCTGTAGCTATAGAGGAGCTGGGAGGGATAGTGGTTAAATGTGGAATTTGGCTGCTGCTGAATCTGCTGGTCTTGACTCCTCCAAGGAAACAATATTGTTGTGAGAGTAGCCTGTAGAATTGCAGAGTTTTGGTGACAAAGGAATGTGACACATATTCTTGAATTTAATCCTGTCTTTAGCCTTCTGCTCCCATGAGATTTAGGATCAAAACTAGTTAAAAAATGATCTTTGCAGCTAAAGAAGTAGTTTTTCATAGTTTTCAACTAATTTGATTAGTGTGGAGTTTAAGATTTCTTTTTGATTTTCCAGGAAAGTGGTGGCAATGGGATAAAAACAGGAGTTTGATCTCTTGCTAGATTTCAGTATCTATTGCTTTATTTTGTGTACAGTTCCAAGGGAAAAAAAATAGGATATTTCCCACAGAAATCGAAAACTGTAAGGTTTTGTTCTGGAATGAAATTAGTGTTTCCAATACTTGGGCAGCCTTTGGCAAGCAGCAGCCTGGTGCTACTCACTGCTGTGAATGTTCTTCATGGATACAGAGCCAGTTAGAATGGCCAGTCATGTGGAAGGAGCAGCAAGGGAGGGAGCCTGAGCCATCTGTTTGTGCTTGGTGCCCTGCTGGGGCTTGTACAGCACAACAGCAAAAAGCTGAGAATCTGAGGGTGTGGAATTTTGATTTGACAGTTTCTACAGCATTGTAATGTATCAGAGGAACAGCTCCACGATCCCAAATAATTGTGATTGGTTTTTTGAAATAAATTTGATAAGTGGTTTACAACGTGTGGAATCCAGGCTCTCTGTCCCAGGATGGCACAGAAGTCCCAGCCCTGTGCCTAAGGGTAGATATAAACTACCCTTATCTTTGTTTCCTTTCTGAAGAAAAGAGTGTTTTGTTAGGGATGACTGGGCAACACTTGACAAGTGTTTGCAATATAGGGCTACAAAGGATTGCTCCAACTGTCTCAGATAAGATGCATGACACCTGACAGAGCTGTTGAAAAGGAGCGCTTGAGAAGGAAGGATAGGCTGGAAAGTTTTACTGAGAAGGAAAACCATCTAGAACAATATGTGACAATTCATCCATAGCTTTGTTTCAGAATTTATCTTTGGGAGCTCCCTGCCTTAATGCTTAACACTATGTGGCATTATTTTGGGTTAATGTTGACAAGCTGTTGTCAGCCATCCTGAGAAGACAGAACTGTGCCTGTGATGCAGGTCCTTTTTCTTCTAACAAAAAAGGATGGGAAGCAGTGGTAAATTCTGGTATAAACCCTTCTTAGAGCACCCCAGAATATATATAAGAATATATATATAAGAATAGATATATATATAAGAATATATATATGTGTGTAAGAAAAAAAAAAACATATTCTTTGCTGGTTTATTTATATTATTTTAATTGTTTAGTTTCCTCTTATTTTGACAGCAACAGATTCCAAAACAAGTCAACAGCCCTGGCATCCAGGTTATCCCACTGTACCAGGGGAGGAAGGAGAGGAAAGATGTAAAACAGGATGATGTCTGATGTGTGAAACCCCTGCTACCCTAAAATTTAGTAGAAATTTGAAGATAAGAATAGTAAAGTCAAAACCACCATATGGGAAGCTGATAGCACTGTTAGGGGCAGGCTGTTTATAAACATCACCTTGAAGAGCTGAAAGTCAGGTCTAGAGTTTCTGGCTCAGCAGGCAAACAGAAGCTGCTGGAGCTACTGAGACAAGTAGGTTTAGTCCTCACTTTGCTCTGCTCCTAACAATTCACACCCCCTCCTACCTGCAAGGGATCTGTGATTGTTGGCATGGAGATTCAGAGGTTAAAAAGCACAAATTTAAAGCACAAATAAATAAAGAACACAGTGGTTGAATGTTTTTCAGTTTGTAGCAATGGTCCTCCAACTTTTAACTATACAGAAAACCGAAATCATTTAATGTACCATCTGAATAGTCTCGTTGGACTAAAGCTAAGAGTAAAGTATTTGTGCACAAGTATGTTTATCATTAAAATTGCAGAATGTTCTAGGTGGTGCAGTCTGTTCTTAGTGTTCTTGCCTTTTTAGCAATCTCAAAGCTGTAAGAAAATGATGTTCAGACAAACAGAATCAGATAATGTAAGCTGGACTTCTCATTGTGATGGTATGAAACTAATATGAAACTTTTGAATGTGGGGAAGGATGTGTGAAGTGGATCCTACCTCTTGACTTTTGAGGAAGTTCTGAAAGTGTATGTTGTTTCTGAGCTATATATCTCTAAGCAATTGAAAAACTAAGTCATGGTTTGGATTTTATCACTTTTCTCCAATGCCTTTCCTAGCTAGCATTTTAAAAAGTGCAATTTCATTAATACTGTACTAATGGCAGAGTCCCATTTGGTAACTCACAGCTACATTCTATTTTAGGAATGAAGGAACACTGGCTAAATCAGCCTCTGAATAACTATTGCTGAAGATACATCTCTTGCAAGTTCTAATGTATATTAGGCTTTTTATTCCCCTTGAATGCCTTTTCAAATGCATGGGAAAGGGACTTTACTTTCGCTATAATCATACTGATTCTAGCTGCTTTTTAAAAAATGTTTAGATTTTGGTCTAAATACTAAGTGGTGCTTCTAATAGTATTTGAATTTCTGAAGAGGTAAAGCATTTGTTCACTAATGAGAAAATACAAGGCACTGAAATATGCCCATTGCTTATCAAAAACCAAAAATCATCCTTGCTGCTATTGCTAGGAAGAGAAGAAATAATAAATTGATAGAAAATAATTAAGCTATAAAATTATTCTGGTCAAAATGATAACCAGATTGTGGTATCTTGTTGAATTAACTTTACTAGTGAACTCTAACTCAAGCTCTGAATCAGCTTCAGGCTTTCACTGTTCAAATTATATAGACTAGGCTGATGAAAATAACCGGTGAAACTCTTCAGACTAGTTCTGTAAAGTGGTCTGGGAGCTCCTGCTGCAGCTGAGGGGTTTTGCTTTTGTTATAACTGACCAAAGAAAAGCTCAAAAACGCTGAGCTGGTGTAGTATTTTTGGGGTCCCCAGGATGAAGGAGGAATGGAGAACCTGACTCCATGTTCTTAGAAGGCTATTATATTATATTATGTTATGTTATATTATATTATGTTATATTATATTATAAATACTAAATACTAAAACTATACTAAAGAATAGAGAAAGGAGACAGATGGAAGGCTACAAAGAATGATTATGAAAAACTTGTGACTGACTCCTCAGAGTCTGACACAGCTGATCGTGATTGGTCATTAAGTAAAAACAATTCACATGAAACCAATCAAACATGCATCTGTTGGTAAACAATCTCCAAACCACATTCCAAAGCAGCAAACACAGGAGCAGCAATCAGATAATTATTATTTTCATTCCTCACTGAGGCTTCTCATCTTCCCAGGAGAAGAATCCTGGGCAAAGAGGATTTTTCAGAAAATATGGCAGTGACAGAGCTGGTACAGGAATAGTGAGCAGAGCAATGTGCTGACCTTGCCAGGGAATGTTTGCCAGCCAGCAGACAGGGGCTTGTGTCTGTGAAGTGCTCCAGGTGCTGAGGCAGGGTGCAGGTTCCAAGGTGCTGCTCTCTGCTGTCTGCAGGAGCTGTAGCTTGGCTTTGGATTTGGAGCTGGAATCTCAGTTGGAGTATTGATGCCTTGAGAACAGAGCTAGACAGAGCTAAAGGAATAAAGTAGGGATTTATTAAAAGGCCTTCAAATGATACACCTTGGGCAGTGCAAGAGCCAGCCAGGGCTACACCCAAGATGGATGATAGATCACACATTTTCACACTTTTATAGGTCATGAGTTGTCACACTTTCATAACTTTTGGTCCATTTCCATATTGGGGTTCATTGTCCAATTACAGCTACAGGTTATGCAGTCCCATCCTCCCAGTTTGCTCCCCTCAATTCCCTATTGTTTTACACCTTTTGGGCCTGAAGTTGCAATAGTGCCCTTGGTTCTGGGGCTGAAAAAGGATTGTTTTGAGCTGACTGAGCTGTGAGGAGAACTGCTGACACTTTATATGAAGTTCAGAATTACACACTAATGCAGTACAGAATCTGGAAAATACAAAAGCCAAAACTTAAGGTATCAGTATGTGGAGAGTGAGACTTTTTGCTTTGTCTTCTACAGGTAATACTCTCCCAGTGAGGCATGAAGCTGATTCAAATGAGATACATGAATCTATATGACACAAGCATTTACTAAAAGTCACCATTTCACTGAGGACTTGTTACCTTATGCTGACATTTATGGGCTGTTTTTCTATAAAAAGCAAGAACAGCATTCTACTGGCAGAGAGGCACAGGAATTTTTGCATTGCTGCTCATACCCCCAAAAGGAAGAGAAGGAAGGAGCAGAGCAAGTGATGAGGATGCCCATGAGTTCTACGCCTTAGGGGAAAAGAAGATCAGTAGTGCCTGATGAAATTTCCTCACTTGTGTGACCATGACTAACACTTTGAGGTGCTCTGCCCTGTGTTATTTGAAGGTAGTGTGTAGACACAGAAACAAAATACTTCTTTATTTGTGTTTTCCATCTGATTTTCCATCTCAGCTTTTTCATTCTATATCACCTTACCCCTTTCAGTGGAAATCAAACTTAATGCTCGAATCTACTCTTTTCAGTCAGTGCTGATTTTTGCCAGTTAAGTAAAATGAAATTGAATATTCCTGGCACTGAAATTGTGGGACTGATGTTGCTGCTTGTTCCCCTTGTATTTGCTGCAGACTGCAGGCATGCTTTCTCTGTGCCCTCATTCTCCTAGCTGCAGGGAGGGATAGCTGGAATGAGACAATGAGACTACTGCCCTGGGGTGTCTGTAAACCTCAGTGAGAGATTCCTCAGAGAATGATTTTTAACACCTGAATTAGTTCTCTGCAGTCTTTTTTCTCCTGACTTCATGAGGTCTAGGTTGTGGTGCAAAGGCTTCTTGCCCATGGCGTATCTAAAATATTTCGGGAGTTTTAATTGGATGCCTTCCTAACTGTTGAGAAGATATTCCTTGATAGCCAAATTTTCTAGAAGTGCCATCTTAAGACCAAGACCTGTGATCCTGGGGCCAGAGGAGATCTGAGCTGAATTCTAAGAAACTCTTGAGTAGGAATCTTAAGGCCAGTCCTCCACGTGTTGCCTTATTCTGCAAATAGTGGAGTTAATGGACAGTGAGCTCTTTGAAATTCCATAAAGAACTGTTGGGGACATAGTGTGGTGTCAGCAGTAGGTACCTTGGTAAAAGTCATGCTCGCTGCAGATTTTTTGGTGTAGAAATGCTAGCAGGAATTTGTGTGGTGTTTCTCCCCAGTATTCTTGCTGTATGCTTTCTTCCTTCATCTCAAAGGCTCTAAAGATTCACCCTGAACTTATGAAGTAATAAAATAATTAATAGAAAACCCAGGAAAAACTGTAATGGAATTTTGATCTTTGGGTGCCCAATCAAACCAGGAGTAGAAATTACCACTGCAGGGAAGAGTGTGTATACGTGTGTATAATATATATATACATATATATACATATATATATACATATATTCTAAATATATTAAGTTTTTTCATTTTGTCAGCTGAAGGCACTGATTTGCAAATGAAATTTGGCAAGCACACTTGGTGTTCTGTGCAAATGTACTGGCTAAAAAGCAGAAGGGAATTTCCCATACTGTTCAGGGCATCAGACTGGGATGGCCAGGGTAGGACGTGCTAATTTAGTTTATTTGCCTCAAATTCTGACCTTTAAAACTGACAAAAAAGGACTTTCTCTTCAAGAAGATCTAGGACAGAGATCCAATAAAAGCTTAAGGATTTTTGACATGAAAACATGAGTTACCTAGGATAACCTATCCAAGCACCCATACTTCACATGTATTTGTTTATTCTGTGTATGGTTGCTCTGTAAGTGCGGTAGTAAGGGAATAAAAAAAATATGTTCTCTGAATAGTTATATCTCAATTTTCACGAATACATCTTTACACTAAAAGTAATTACATAGGATGGATAAATGCTTTTGCTTTTATAGAATAATTATGGAGCATTCCAAAGGGATGATAAAAATAATTTGTTATTTTATGGAACAGTTTAAACTTCAACAACCAACAGACAACACACTTAAGCATATGTACAAATGAAAGAAACATCTAATTTTACAACTTGCTGAACGTGGGGGATTTCTTACCACTCTATACTCAGCTCATAAAACTTAAGGTGTTTCTCACTAAAGCAAGTTTGCATTTTGTTGCAGTTCAATGAGTCTCAGCAGTCTTCCAATACTCTCAAAGTAAAAATGAATTTGTCTCAATAAAAATAGTGTCAGAATGCCTTAAGGCTCCAACTTGTGTTAGAGCTTGATGATGGCCTGACTTTATTGGGACATTGTATACAGGCATATTAAAAGACAAGTTCAGTCTGAAGAACACAACAGTTAAAAAAGGGCTGTGAGTGAGACAAAGCTGTAAAAGTGGATTGACTTGTCAGAGGTCACAGAACTTGTCAGTTGCCATGCCAAACTTGACATTCCATGAGCTCCAATCCAGAAATGATCAAGCTGAGATATGTTCAGAAAATTTCGGGGGTTTAGCCTTTTATCACTTTTTTTTTATTTTCAGAAAAGACAAATCAGAAGTGTGAAGCTTCTCCATATGTATGGGTCACCAAACTGCTCTTACCATCAGTGCTAACACTGCAGCCAGGCAAGCTGCAGGAATCTGTGCTTGCATTTGTGTTTATTCTTCTGCAGCTTCCAAGAAGATTTACTGTGCGAACCTAGAGCACAGGGAATATTTCTCTGTCTGTTCTACGGGGGGTTCTGACCCCCGGAGAAACACTGTCCTTGGAAAGGGTTTCCAAGACTTTGAGAGAGACTAGAATCTATCAAAGTGTAAAATAAATGAGAGTTATTGTATTTGCAGGGAATGCCCTGATGAAGGCAGGAATGATGAATCTGACCCCATGTCCTCAGAAGGCCAATTTATTACTTTATAATACTATATTATATTAAAGAATACAATACTAAACTGTACTAAAAAATATAAAAAGGATACTTACAGAATGCTAAAAAGATAATAATGAAAACTTCTGACTCTTTCCAGAGCCCCAACAGAGCTTGGCCCTGATTGGCCAAAGATTGAAAACAATGCACAGCAGAATCCAATGGAACAATCACCTGTGGGTAAACAATCTCCAAACACATTCCACATGAGCACCACACAGGAGAAGCAAATGAGATCAGAATTGTTTTCCTTTTCTCTGAGGCTTCTCAGCTTCCCAGGAGAAAAATCCTGGGCAAAGGAGTTTTATCAGAGAATGCGAATGTCACTTGGGTGAGAAATTTAGGTTTTGGGATTTTTAGTATGGCGGAGATAGGAAACAAGATGGAGGAATTTGGGTGTAGTCCCTGTCTTCTTCTCCTTCTTCATCTACTCCATTTCCTGTAGTGTTGGTGGCACAGGGTGATTGGCTGAGGGAAGCACAGTGCAGGGGTTACATGGACCTTCAAGGGATGAGTTATTGGAAGATAAGTTGAAATAAAGTACATTTTAAAAGTTAATTGCCTGGGATAACTTTAAAAGGCCTTGAAACTGTACATTTGGGCCCATTTTGTGGTGCTTTTCCAGTGCACTGAGCCTAGTGCGGACAGCTTGCAAAACTTTAGATAAGATAACAATAAACAAGAAGCTGAAGACTGAAAAAGTACCCTGGGTCTCCTTTTTCCTGTCACAGAACTGCTACAGGAAGATTTCCCCCACTTGGGGAGCCCTCACAAGGGCCAAACACAATACGAACATCAATAATTTACCATGGCTCTTAGTCAAGGAGGAACATTTAATCTGCACTTGCTGATTCCCCTTTGGATAAACTATCATGGGGAAGGAAAGAAGAGGTCTTAGATTTGTTATGGATATGGGATCATGGGTTTAGCTTCTGAGTTCAAAAGAACAACAGGTAATTTGTCTTCAGTGGACAGCACTGAATTCAAACTATTCCCTGGTCTGGTCATAGGCAGAGGCCAAAAAGTGATTCATGCTGACTGTTAAACCTTACACATTCTTGTATTCCTTCCTGTTCTGAGCAGATATGAGTGTTTAAAAGCTCTAGATCTTTGGTCAAGGCATAAATACATACTTAATAGTACACATAGAATGATGCAGAGAACCTTTCCGTTCTGGATGATGATGTAGGTTGGATAGATTTCACATGCATTTTGTGTTCCTGAATCCTTGTGGGAGAGAGAAGATGTGTAACAGAAAATCCAATTTATTCGGAGCCAAAAGATGATAGCCTTGAAACATTTTATTGAAGCATTTGGATTAGCTGAGATAGATGTTTCTTTCATGAGCAGATGTTCCTCAAACTCTGCTCAATTATGTTTTCATGGTGGCAGATAACTGCTGCCTGGTGGGGGCTGATGTGGAACCAGTGAGCTCTCATTCCTAAGGAGTTGAAGGCATGGGTTCTAGCAGTAAAGGCACAAGAACAGCTGAGTAGAAAAACTACTTTTTTTGGGTTTTTGATGTATTCTGCCTGTATTCACTATTAACTATAGACAAATGCTATAGCAGTAAGAAGGAATGAGGGCACTCATTTATAATCTCCACTAAAAATCAATAGCTTCTACATCTGAAACCCAGGCTTTCAGTTTAGGTTTTGTCCTTTCTTTCTGGTAGATTAGGACGTATTCTTTATTATTCATTTCTGCTGTTTTTTATTTCTGAAACTGAAAACCATGTTCTCAGAGGTGTCTGAGGACAGGATGTGACTAGCCATATTAAGGGTGTGAAGAAGACACTTTTGAGACTTGAGCTAAAATAAAACAATCTTTTTAAATACTGCATTTCCTGAAGGCTTGCTCCAGAATGGTGAAGTGCTGTATTCCATTTTACACAATGAGACCTTGCTAATTTTGTCAGTATATGTGATCAAACAAGAAGGAACTTGCAAATTATTCATCCTAAACACCCTGTTGAAAGTTTGCAGGGGAAAAATCTCCAGGCTGTTATTGAGTTTACAGAACCTAGAAGTCAAGTTATCTGGTCACATCAGAGTTTAATAAGTTTGGGACACTAAACAGCTCTGGGAGAAAGGAGGTCAGGTGAATAACTAGCAAGAAATACTTTTGTGACTCCTGTTAAGTACAGGAATTTGAATATCTGGCCTATAATTTCCTTTTCTCCTCAATAAAGGTAGTTACAAATGATACACAATGTGAATCTAAAATGGTACTAAGCCGTCAAACTTGCTGAACAATGCAAACATGAGGTAAAAAGAGTCAATTAAAATAATTGTATTATTAGGAATGTATGTTATTTTTATCAGTAATTCTGTGCATGAAAGTATGTGTGCATGTAACTAGGTTTAACTGCATGCATTGAAATAAAAAGACTGACTATTGCTCTTTTTGATGTGGAACTCTCTCATGCTTTCAAAGCTCTGGTGTCTCTGTATCAAGGACACTTAAAATAGATATTTTAGAATTTACTTGCTGACTTACAGCCTTTGAGTCAATGTCCATTCCATAAGGGCAGGAGAACAAGGAACAGTAAAGTTGCAAGTAACAGCTGGTCCTTGGAGGAATTTAAAGCAATTTGAATGTACAAAGGAAAACGAAGTTGCAGTTGAGAAAGTTAGCTTTGTCCTTTTATTTATGGCTCATGAAGTCTGTTTTTGAAAGGACTTGCACTTTTTTCCCATGCAGAAACAGCCAGAACTTTGATATGAGTATAAAAATACATGAATCCAGTCTGCTTTCCTTTGTCCAGCTTGATAGGCACTGAATGCAGCAACTGTGAAGGAAGTGCTACTCAGTCTTGGATTGTAGAATGATCAGGGCAGATGGCAACTTCAGGAGGCTGAGCTGCCGGACTCTAACCTGTCAGTTCAGAGCATGGGCAAGCTGCAGCTTTATAGAGGCTTAACACTGCAAAATTTGAAAGATTTTATAGGGCTAAATAAGAAACATTCCTGACAGCTTGATAATTTTCAGTCTGTGCTCAAAAGCAGATGGATATAAAAGCTTTTAGACTTAACAGTTGTTTAAAAATGTTGACAAAACAGTGTTTTTGCATTGAGCAAATAAACTCTTCCTGTGTGGCTGGAAGAAAAATCCCAAGTCTGTGACAATCTTTGTGGGAAATGACATCCAAAACGACTTGTGACAGGCACAAGTGATTAAATGAGGTCTTAAACAGAAAATGTTGGGTGGCTTTAGCTATTAGTGCTGGCACTTTGGGCTGTGACAGCACAGAGCACTGGGAACCTGGCATGGCAAGGACTTGCATCTCCTTGTGCTGGCTGCCAAATGTGGTTTGCCAACCAGCTTTGGCTGTGCCTTGGATTCCTGGCTCCCAATCCCTGCATTGCACCAGCTGTGTATGAGAGGGAGTCTTCTAAAGAAAGACTAAAAAAACAAGTGAGGCTGAATTTTGCCATTGCATTCTACTCTGCCTTTTTGCGTGAGAGGTTCCTGCAGCAGGAAAAGCTGATAGAGATGAGCCAGGTGGTAACTGACCCCCCAGGATGCAGAGACACCAGGGAGGCTGGGCTCTGCTCCAGACAAAATGCCTCCTTAGCTTGATGAAGGTTGAGGGTTAATTAGAATTAATTATTAATTATTGCTAATTAATTAATTGTTTTAATTGTTATTAAGTAATCGTTAATTATAGTTCTACTGAACAATAGCTTGAACAGTGTTCATGGGGATTGTATTGGAAGGGGCTCTAGTGAATGTATAAGAAGAAACAGCTGCTGTTGAAATGTGGGGCATGATCTAGGGCAGGTCTAAGACAGCAGAGGGACACTAAGTTTGGAGTTGAAACCTGTGAGTTCTTCATGGTGGCACCTGTGTGCTGTTACTGGCTTCTCCCCTAGAATACAAGAGGAGTAGAAAGTTTCAGCGTGAAGTTTGGTGCAGGTGGGGAGAATATATGGATGTGAATGCACGCAAGCCCTGTTTTTTCAGTGTTGGACCAGTTTGTACAATATTTTTCCCCATGCACACAAGTCTAGCTTCTGTCACTTGCACCATGCCTAATCAGATTTCCAGTAAACAACCTAAATATGCCAAGCAGGCTAAACTTTTTCTTGGGTTCAGATTTGTAAAGAGGTTTTCACTACTGCCTTGCACTTCTGGCATTGTACAAACAGGCTGCAGCCAAAGTTGCTTTGTTTCATGCTTTCATAAAGATAAAAATTCAGCTATCAGCCTCCTTAAACCCATGCTATTAGCTGCCCTTTCAAATGCCATTGTTCTTAGCGAGAAGGGATCCCTGGAGTATTCCATTGCATCTTTGATTTGGAAGTTTTGGCCCTGGGGCTTGCTTTCTGATGTTTTAGTATCTGGTCAATTTATACAGAAAAAAAAAAAAAGATAAGCCACAGGGTAAATTAATTTCCTGCTATTAAATAATGCATTGGAGCATGTTATTTCTCTGATGCTATGTTTTTATTTATCTTCAGTTTTCAGTTTGTTCTGCAGATGTGTTTATTCATTGTCATGAAAATCATTGTTCTCAGAGATATATGCGCAAGGCAAAGTATAAATGGTCTGTTTGCTGACATCAAAGTAAAAAAAAATTAGGTCAATAATTGTTGCAGTGTGATGCAATTTCCTGCTTTAGCTATCCCAGCGCTTTCCCAGGTGTGGCAATACCTTCTCCCTTCACCTCCCCTTGCGTCCTGCTAAGTGCTGTCCGTCAAGCTTGACATTACAGCAAGGGCCTTGTCTGGTTGGTGGAATTCAAAAGATGCCCCTCAGCCCTGGGGTCATTGGCCTAGCCAAGTGTCACTTGTCCCCTGAGACTCCCCCCCTCCCACCTGGTTGGTGCCATAACTGCCCCTTTCCTCCCCCTTCCCCCGGGCTTAAAAGAACCCTGAGACCATACGGTCGCTATTCTGTTGGAGCTGTTACCAAGATTCAGAGATCTGTGACCCTGGAATAAAACTCTGGATTAACCCTCCGGCAGAATCCATCTCCTTTTCCTCTTCACCTCGCCTAAAGCCTTTCCATCAGAGGTAAAACCTGAGTTCCTGCATGTCTGGACTTGTTCCAAGTGCTTAGCTGCAACAGACAGCCAGCCAAAGGCGTCTCTGAGGTGAAACACTACAGCTGCCGCCTTTGGTCAAGCGGCAAGGGTCAGACGAGCCCAGGCATGTTCCACCTGGTAATATGGGATATTATTCCAATAAATAATTTTCTTGATATTGAATTCTATGTATTCTTTCATGCTTCTGCTTCTATTGAGGGCTTAGATAATGAGTTGTTCCAGCTAAAATATTGTATAGAATACCATATGGTAAATATTTCTGCTTATGTGGCAGGGAAGTTGAGGACAATTTCCCAACATAAAAATTGGTGTCAGCAAGGTCCAGTCCTTTCAGTTGATCTTATGACTTGTTGCCTGCCTGGTCTCTGGAATTTTGAAATGGTCTGTAGCAAAAATGTCTCAACCCACTTAGAATGTAGAAAATCCAGGAGTTCTGTGCAATTCTGAAAAAAACCCACGATTGCTGGTCATAGTTTTGTATGAGAAGCTGCCAGGTTCCAGCCCTTGGGTGCATTGCATTAGCAGAGACACTGAAGCCTTTGGTGGTAAAGGGTTTTCTACCTGGTGGTAAACTGCAGCATTAGAGGGAAATGTGCTGCAGTTACCTGCTGCAGTAAGGTAGAAAAATTATAAGGAAAGGCCTCATAAAATCAGGCCTGCTCTGTTAGATCAGTAGCTAGCCTGTCATTTCTTCTAAGAGAAGCTAGCCCTTTGCAAGTTGCCATGTGAAAGCAATCCTGTTGGGAGCATTTAGTTAACATAACAAGCTATTCCTGGGTAAAAAACAGCTTGCACCTACAAGCATACACTATTTTTACACCGTTAGTAAATGAAAACTGTCTCTCACAAACAACTTTTCCTGCACTTACACACTGAGAGTTTGAGTGACCAATCAGTACAGAATAACAACTTGTTGTTTACTAACCAATAAAGTAATTGGCAAGAAAATTACTGACCAACTGGAGTCCCACACTAGGTCTGTAACACTGTATAAAAGGAGTTATGTGAATAAAGAATGACCTTTTTCCACCATGAAGAAAATGGAGTCTTGAGTGATTTATTCCCATAGTTACCAGTCAAATACTGAGATCACCTGTGGCACTCTTACTTGGAGCAGTTAAACAAGTTCCTGGAGACAGCCCTATGCCCAAGGAGCTTTGAAACACACTTGTGTGAGTGGGAGAATGATCCAGGCTCCCAGTGGATGTCACCTCGGTCCTTTGTCCCCCTGCTGCTCCCTGGGGCAGATATGCAGCAGCTGCTGTGGTGTCCTGGCCCTGCTGGAGGCAGTGAAAGTGACAGTTGGGCATTTCCAGCAGCTGCATA
Organism: Nesospiza acunhae; assembly: GCA_013398715.1. NCBI lineage: Eukaryota > Metazoa > Chordata > Aves > Passeriformes > Thraupidae > Nesospiza > Nesospiza acunhae. The sequence goes on from VZSU01000778.1 coordinate 103,836, forward strand.
TCTGCTTCTAGGGGAGAGGAGCATTGGGCTTAGCAAACATTTAGAAATATTTTGTAGGTCTCTGTAGCTAACCAGTTTCCCAGCTGGGATGTTGAGGTTGCAGAAGGCCCCGCTGCACCCCAGACACAGAGCAACTTGGTAGTTCCACTTTACACCTTTGTGCTCAGTTAGATCTTTGCAAATGCTGTAGTAAATCAGGCTCCTGAATTCCCAGATTCCCAGTTCCACTCCCCCAGTACTGGCCTGGAAGCCACCATATTGTATTTGCTGGGTCCCCAGATGAAAG
>VZSU01000778.1:104306-121597 GCA_013398715.1 Nesospiza acunhae
CCCTGATTCAACACAGCTTGGCCCTGATTGGCCAAAGAGTGAAAACAACTCACAGCAGAATCCAATGGAACAATCACCTGTGGGTAAACAATCTCCAAACACATTCCACATGAACACAACACAGGAGAAGCAAATGAGATCAGAATTGTTTTCCTTTTCTCTGAGGCTTCTCAGCTTCCCAGGAGAAAAATCCTGGGCAAAGGGATTTTTCCAGAAAACGTGAATGCCACACCACTGTGTCACTTGTACTGGTAATTCTGGACACAAACCAAAAGTGCGTATGGAATATAAACCATCCCCATGACAAGTGGGGATTGGGCTTATATTTTTATTTTCCTTATTAATTACCTGGCAGTTGAAACAGACAAGTTGGAATTTATGCACTTGTTTCCTTCCCATTTGCTGCTGCAGCTCTGCATCAACAACTTGCAAGTTATCTTCAATCAGTGATAATCAACTACTTAAAAGCAGATTTTCAAGCATTTTAATTCTAATTTTCCTGTGTAGACTGTCTAACTGCTGGCTTGTATTCTTTGTATGTGTTGTCCTCAGGCCCTGCTAATGTATGCTCCAAGAAGAGGAAGAATGTGCAAGCATAACAGGCCACACGTTTTGCAACAATTATGCCCAAAAAAGTGCAACTTTGAGAACTTTGGTGAGTGAAAGTATTTTAAGATGTTTAAACTGAGACAAAATGGCCTGCAGGGATCTTGCAAATCTGTTATTATGAATAGTTTGTGTCTAAAAGGAGCTAACATGACTCTGACAGGAAGGACAAAGGTAAAAGTTTAGATTTTTCTTCCTCTGAGTCTGTGTAAGTGAGATTTTGTGAAGGACACTCCTGCAAATACAGTTTGTGCAATTCTCTATTTTATTTAAGGGCACCACACTGAGCTGTGCTTCTGTTGTGGGCTTCTTATGGAAGATGATTCAAGTAATAAGATAATTAAAGTCTGAAAATTACCTTGGAGGAAACAGTGCAATCTGAACGGAGTGCTATTCTATGGTGATAACCTGGATTTCATTCAGAAATTTTTTATGGAATATGGACTTAAATAAATTCAGAAGCACTTTGAGGAGAAAATGATGAGGAGGCTGTAACATAAAAGGTGCTTTTATAATTGGGGAACTAAGCTGCTAGAGAGGAATCAGAACAGCAATAAACTGGCCTTACAGTTAAAATTTTGTGTTGGGGTTTATGAAGGCACTGTTCATGTCCCAGGCTATCAGTCTCTCGTGGCTTAGGCAGCACAGTCAGTGTCTGTGCTGGCATTCTTCCCTTTCTGGTACACAGGAGTGCAATTCTGTTTTGATATGTGATGCATGGGAATGACCAGGGATGGAAGGCTCTGAAAGCAGCCCTGAGATAAAATGTCTGTTTTAGTACAGGGGCCAGTTAGTGTGAGATTTCAGTGTGAGATTTCAGTTTGTTTTCTAGATTTTATCCTCTCAGGTGTATCACCATTGAGTCAACTCAGTGCTTTGTGTGGAAATAGTACTTGGAAGAAAATTCCACTTACTTCCTGGTGGGTACCACAGCTTTGATCCTCACTGCCCAGCCTTGTGGAGGTCATGTAAGACCTGTTTTGTTTTCAGCACTTCTCTGAAGGGCAGCTCTAGTGAATTCTTTGTTGTGGCTTTGTTCTTAAGACGGTATCCAGCTTAATTAAAAATCTGCTTGGTTTTTTGTCCTGAAACAGGCATTAGGAACAGAGTGAAGAGCTGGCTGAGGCTGCAGATTTCCCTTCAGCAGGGATATCTGCCCTATTGCTGCTTAGGTACATGAGGCTTGAGGCTTGCAGGGGCATCATCTCTTGGTGACCTTTCCTCTTGTGTCAAACTGAAATTGCCCCCTGGGGATAGAAGTCAGCATGAAGAAGAGGAACTGACATGCAATGGTTGTGTATGACAAGCGCTCCTGAAAAGCTCAAAGGTCAAAGAGGCATTTCTGCAATTCTATTTCAGGATTTCTGGGATGGTTTTATGCTGTATTTTAGAGCTAGGGAAGTTTGTGCTAGACCTCCCTCTTTTCAGACTCAAGTCCCTCTTTATTTTTCCAGGAGTTTGTTTTCTTTGTCCTCATTTCTTTACACGAGGCTGTGCTCAGGATATGGAACTACATTTTTTACCTAAAGCAACAAAAAGGGCAAATGTAGTGTCAATGTTTCAGGATGTTGTAATCATCTTACTGCAGAGAGAATCTTTTAAGATAAGGGTCTCTATCTGGAGAAGAACGCCTTAAAAAATGACAAAACAATTGGACCCGTTGGTTAACACCACTCCCCTCAGTACCCCACCATTTAAAATAAATATTTTGAGGCTTCAGATTAGCAGTTTCTGTAAGTACAAGGTAGTGTCTGGTAAAACTCAATTCTTGACAATTTTAGATTTTCAGGTACCTGCTGCACAGCCTTAGTATCCTGCCTTACCTGAGTTTGGGAAGTTGTGTGTGTGGCCATGGGACTATGAGGGTTTGGTATCTGTGCCAATGCTCTCCTGGTAATCAAATTAATTCCTTCTAGGTCTAATGGTTATATGGTTAAGGTTTCATGGTTAGACAAATGCAATAAATCTGGGTCACAACTCTTTGTGTTTTCACCTGATTCTCTACTTTTGGCTAAGATTAAAATTTCTGATTCAAAGGCTGAATGATGAGGATAATTAACCTTTTCATTCAGTATTTTTTTAATTTAAATACCATAATGTTCCAAAGCTTTGAGCTTTTCTTGCAAACCCAGATGGTCTTACCATAAGATAGGTGTAACTATTGGTATTGGAAGACATTGCCATTAACTATGTTTCTTAAGGCAGCCTAAAGAAATAGGAAATTGCAGAGATGACACTTTATTTGCTGATCTCCTTTCTGTGAGAAGAAGAAAGCGAACAACCTGTGTTCAATGAACTTGCTGAAACTTTAAGGAGCTGAATCAACTCTTTTGTGTAGGTACTTGAGAGGAGACTAGAGAAAAACTGGGATTTTGGTGAACAAAATAGCTTCCACAAAAGTGGAGCAAAAAGTTGGGCACAGCCCTCTGGGGTGATATGGAAAAAGTTAGTCTTTGTACTGGCTCACCCAAAAGTGTGAAGGTTTGGCTGAACAGTATTTTATTTGAATTGATTCCCTCAACCCAGCTATAAATCAAGGCTTGAGTAGTGCACTAGGGAATCTCAGATACTGAGTTATAAATCAAGGCTTGAACACTGTACCTGTGAGTATAAAACACTTGATGTTGTGCTAGTCAAGGCTCAAAAAGTGCCTGTGTGAAAAGCTTGGGCAGATAAATGGTGGCACTTGAACACTGCCTGTTTGGAATATAAACCAGGGTTAGATGTCTCATTTCAACCCTAGATCTTGAACACACATGTACCTCACAGTTGCCAGCTCAAACCAAAATTCTCCAGGCTCATACTTGCGATGGCAAGCCCTTCAGGAGTTATTTCTGTAGGCAGTCTTCTTAAAAGTAATTTTCTAGGTATGTACTGTACTTTGCATGAAAGAAAAGGAATGCTCTTTTGATAGAAGGAGCTTCTGTATTTTGGTATCAAATATAATGAAAATTTCTCACATAATTGAAATATATATTTTATTGAAGGAAGGTGGCTCCTTTTAATTTACTTATAAGGTGACACATTTTAATCTGGGAAATGTGTTGTCCTAAGCTTTCTAGACAATCTGTTTGGAAGAAGGATTGTGACTCAGTTGCCAAGAAATTTACTTTGGCTAAGAATTCTTTTAACTCTTCTGAAGAATGCTGATCAGGAATTTTATCTTTGTGTCCTCCTGATTTATACAGATTAAATCGACTGCTTGTAAAGAGCCCATATCAAATTCATACAGTATTGAAAATTCTGTGTGGAATCTGATGGACGTGTATGGTCATGAAGGAAATGTAAATTCCTTAATTACTCTGAGACTGATCCATGGCCTCATGATCCAGGCATTGCTGAAGCTGTCAGTCATGAAGGTGTGTGGAGAATCAATAGAGCAGGAATCAGAGGTTATCTGCTTTTATTATTTTCTATAAATGGCCCTAATTTGTGAGGTAAGGCTCCCATGATCGCTCAGTAATTTAGTAAAACTCTTATAGAAAAGATTAAATACCTGTGCTGGCAGTTTCCCTGAACACTGTCTGTTAGCTATTAAAACTGTTCTTACTTCCATATTGTTGAATGTCCTGACAAGGTTTTATTAGTTCCCTTCTCAACATCTTTTTAATGAGCCAGAGTTTTGCCATCTTTCTTGTTTCCCTTCTTTCTCGTGCAAATAAGAGTGAGATTTACTGTGGTATTCCATCTGTGCAAGGCAGGAGACATTAACTTGTTGGGCTATAATACCTTGACTTCAAGCTGAATTGCAGCTCAAATTTCAGTGTTGCAGAGATGCATTACAGCCTTTGCTTTGAAGAGTTGTGGTTTACACAAAGTCTATCAGAACAAGGTAAATGAATTGGGCGAGTACTCTTTGTTTTGGTGCAGAACTTCTTTAAGTAGAGGACAATTGTCATTGTACAGAAATCTGGGAGGCCTTACAGTATCAGTGTGAAAACTGCACCTCTCCATCCATGCATAATCACATTTCCAACTGTACCTCTATCCAGTCTTCTCATAAGTTCTAATCTTTCTTAAAAGTGCAGATGGAAATTTAAGAGAAATTTTTTGCAACAAAATAGAGAAGTAGTATTCAGTTTAGGTTGATAAGTGCTCTATTCCTGTGTATTTGAAGTCTTTTCTGCTGATAGTGGATCAATTTATGGACAGAAACAAGTTTATCTCTTCTGTTCTCTCACCTGTGTAACTAATATTAGAAATCTTCCTTCTGGAAGAAGCTGAATATCTAATTTCTAATGGTGGAGGATGGTTGAAATGACCTCGAGGTTCATGCTTCCCTGACACACTGGGTAAATGTTCCCTTCTTCATGTTTCCCATTCCTTACTGGAAGGGAATGGGAAACTCCCCTGCACTGCCTGGAGTTTAATTCCCTGTTCAGCACAGCAGGCGAAAATCCTGAATTCAGTTTCTGCTGATTATGAACACAGAAGTTGTGGGGTTTTTTGACTGCCTATTGCATAAGTTGGGTTGCAGTTTGTGTTCTCTGAATAGCAAAATATTGCCCAGTGATACCAAAAACAACAACACATCCCCCCTGATAAGGGAAGTGCTAAAAGAGGGAGAATTTGTGTTTTGAAAGGGATGGAGCTGAGTGTAGTTTTTGTTTGAGTAAGACCAAAGTCATGGAAAACTAGGGTGGAACAGTATCTAAGACTCATATCTGTTCTTAGTTAGGGGAAAACTCCTAAATTTTATTAAATTATTAAATTAAGGACCAGCTTGTTGAGTACAAACAAACTACAATTTGTAGTTGTGACTCAGTGTATATATATTTTCAGACTTTTGAAATCCTGGTTTAAATTCTAATACTTTAGCATAGATTTAACCTTATCCAAACACATTTTTCAGTAGCCTTTTTGCATATTTCTACATTTTATAACTTTTTGATCTTTTGTATCTTAGTTTAATTTCCCTTTCTTCTTTTCTTCATTGTTGTTTAATCCAATTGGTGACCTTGGGCTAAGGAAGTAAATGTCAAATCTTAATCAGTTTCCTATTTTATATCTTATATTAGATCAAGTTTGTCCTTTTCAGAAAATCTCTTTAGTTAAAAGCACACATTTTAAAAATTGCTACATGGTACCTCTTGTAACCCTTCCTTGTTGCTTGTTTCCAACTTATGGGTATCTAAACTTTTCCATTTACATAATGTTTACCAGATGATCTGACCTGAATTTAAAGCAAGAGAAAAAAAATGCACACGTAGGTTCTTCCTTGCAGTAAATCTGCCAAGCTCATGTCATCTGTGTAAATTCATTTTATTACTGAAAGAGTCTAAAGAGCATGGCAGCAGCTCTGCTACTTTAATCCTTCCTCTTTGGTTCCACTTGTGTGGTTAATATTAGGGGTGTGATCAAGTTTCTGGGTGTTGTGATCACTCAGGCTCTAAAAGCTGTTAGCTGCTGCCCTGAAGCAGAGAAACCGCATTTTCATACCAGCTGAAATAAACGCAGTGTTTCTACAACTGTGTTTACAAGGATTTATGCTGAACTGTGTTAGTACAGTTTAAGAATCATCCTAGAAAATTCAGGAGTCAGCCAGGAAGGCTAAAATAATTGTATATAAAATAATGCAGAATTTTTAAAAAAGCCCTACAGGTCATAGATGGCAATAGATACAGTTGCAGCTGAAACTTAAACAATCATAGCCTGAATTACCTACACGGAGCACCCCTCATATGGGCACCCGTTTGAAGGAGTATTTGTGAAGTGTTCCATACACAAGGTGCTTGGCTCTGCAAATGAAGCTGTAAATAATCGTTAATAACACGACTGTGGGTAGTAACAAATTCAGTTTCTGTGATGTTCTCTGCTGTGAAAACTTCAGTGAAAACTTAGAGCTGGGTGTCCAAACCTTCCCCTTGAGCAAGAGGAACACTGCTTCCTTTTTCAGCACAAGAGGAAGCATCTTTCAAAGATCAATTTAATTTAAAGGCATAGAAATACCAAAATTGTGGTTTAGATTATTTTGAGTGCAGTTCTAAGGAGAGAGGTCACCTGAGGCCTGAGTAAATGAATGTTCATTCCTCAGAGAGAGGATGGGAGAATGGAAGGGAAGGCTCTTTAAGGGGTTAGGAGATCAGTGTGCAGATTTTTGGTAGGATGCCACCCTGGAGATCCTAGACTCTTATTTTGGTCATCACAGAACAGCAAACAATGAATTTCTTCTTAAGAGGAGGAAAAAGGTCTCAGTTTAAAGAAGGAGCTGTGTTTGTTCAAAAAATATGGCTCAGAGAAGTGCCTGCACTCCTGCACTTTTCCAGAGAAGTGTAGCTTTGGAAGCAGTATTGTGTCTCACAAATCTGTGAGACAGGCTCTGAAGGAAGAAGCAAAGAACATCTCTTATTGTTGGCTTGCTCACAGTTGGTGTTTTTAGGGTGTTTTTCTGAGAGTGTAGTTAATTACATCACCACCATCTACCTTGTTTTATACATTGTGAAACAATAATGGACTGCTCCTGAAGCCATTGTAAAAGCAGAATTTTGTTGTTTTTCTCATTCACTGCAAGTAAAGGGTTTGTTGCTGTTCTTTTTAGCAAGTGCAGTGTCTTTCTTGTTTCTGCCTCAGGTTCAAGCTTAGGATATTGAGCAATTACAGGAACCAATTTAGACCCTACTGCAAAGTTGGTTCAATTCCTTCTGGCAAATTTTAGTTCTCACCTAGAATTACACCTTAAGAAGGCTGACATCCTTATGTTGATAACTTTTTTTCCTTGGTTTGGGTTTTTATTTTCCTGTGAGAATTTTACCAGAGAATTAGCTAGCATTCATGCACACAAATTACAGCTGTCTCTCAATATAAATGTAGGTTTGGTGGTTTTCCCATTTGAATTTTTGAATTAACTCTCTTCCTTACTCCCCCCAGGCTTTTACAGTGTCTGAATTTGAGTTAGCTCCCTAGGAATCTATGCTGATGTCATCTTGTATTTGTGGACTCAAGTGTATTTATGCTGTATAGGTTAATTCAGATTAGCCCAACTGTTCAAGCCATTGGTGTTCACAACCAGGAAAATCTCATTCAGGCAGCACAGAGCAGCTCTATTAGTGCAACTGCTGAGGCATGAAATAACACCCCCAGCCCTAGCTAAAATGAAGCAGGGACAAAGACCTCAGAAATCAGAGCTTTTGTTTTCAGTGCAGCTTTACCAAACATGCAAAGGCATCAGCCTCATCCCTGCCCTGTATGGGAATTACCCTGGGAGTTGTGTAAGTGTGTAACACTCCTGACAGTGCTGTCTGAACATGCTGGGGACAGTCAGGTAGGATTTCACTTGTGCATCATGCTAACCATTGAAGAATTCTGCATCTCATGGTGAATTTAAAGCACATTTTATTGGAGTCCTTAAGTGCCCATCATCCACAGCTCAGATGCACTGTAAGGGCTTGCAAGTCAATTAAGCCCAGTATTTTTATTTTATTTTTTTAACTCAATAATTTTTCTAGGACACTGTTCGTGACCACTTGTGATCAGAGAATGAGTGAGCTGAATCTCCCGTTTAGTTGTGAAAATATTTGTCATTTCCAGGAAGAGGAGATGAACTACCTCCCATTGCTTTAGCTAGTTGAAATGTGCCAAGGTGCTCTAGGTTTGGTGTGTGTCTCTATCAATCTTATCTGCAACTGGATTAGTTTGGTACCTTTCAGCTTGCAGTTGGAGCTGAGCTGGAAATCCTTCTGCAGCAGTATTGAGAGACATCTCATAATAAATAAATAAGAAATGCTAATAATAAATAAATACATTCTAACAGGTGGTGGGGAGCAGCAGCTGAAGTTCATGCCGTGGCTCCATGTGACAGCTCCTCAAGATGAAGCACAACACAGGCAGCAGAGTGCATTTCAGCCCTGTTTTATCTAATCTTAATGAAATAATTGTTTTCTTAAGCTTTGTGCAGCAGCAGGATGCCTCCAGAGCATTGGGTGCCTGGTCATGACCCCACAGAGGACATCTCATGCCTCTGTTAGTGGAGATACTTTCCTCTTTTATTTAGCATAATTTTCTTCCTCAGGAAAATTCCTTCAGGCTTCCTAGCCCAAATATAATCACTAACCTGGACAAAGCTTGTCCAACTGCTCTGTGCAGGATCTTCTTTAGGGTAGGAAGTCCTTTTTGGAATTTGGGTCTGTTTTTCAGCTTGAATTCCATGAGTTGAGTATTCTGCAGCTCTTATTGTTCAGTCTGTTAACTCTGCTAAAAGGCCATGCTGTGTTAGAGGAATCAGATTTTTTCCTGCTTTCCTTTTTCCTCAGCTAGAAATGGATTAATTGCCCAACCTTGATAAATTCACATGAAATGCATGCCAGGTTTTGCCTGTGTGAGAATTGTCTTGTCTCCATGTAAAGACAGAGCCATGCATCATTCCATGGACAAGATTTTCTCTCTGGAGGCCTGTCCTATATAGTTTATGAAATCAACCTTTGTGCAAGTATGCAAAAAGCTACAGGAAATTTTTGTTCCCATGGGAAATCAAGTTTCTTTTTCAATACTGGAAGATGGAAAAGCAGCAAAAGCTGATTTTGAGTAACACAATGCAAATAGTATAAAATTTCAACCAAAAAAAAAGTCTGTAGAGATTGCTGAGGCAAATAGAAACTGGCCATCTGAGATGAACACTGAGATGCTTCTATTAACATAGCATGACCTGAAAGGAGGAGAATTGACATTTCATGCATTCAGTATACTAATTTTTGTTCAAAACTCCATGGAATCTAGTTTGTATCTGCATAAAAGTCATTCTTTCCTTAAAAATAAAGCTTGCTTGTTCATTGCAGCTTTGATCTGACTCAAGAAGAGGAAAAAGTGTTTAAAAAGGCTCTAAAAGCTATCACATCTGCTTCCTTGTGAAACTGCTCTGCTGGGCAGATTTTTTGGCAGGGGCTGCCAGAGTTGAGATTTTTCAGTTCTTCCCCAAAAGCAATGTCAGGTTTTTTGGAGAGCGCAGACAAGCTGAGCTTAGCTGCCTGTAGGGAACAGCAAATATTTGGAGGTACACAGGATCTGCAGGTTGTAATTTTCACAGCTCTGAGAGAAGGAAGAAAAGCAGCAGATCTAGTGAGTAGATCTGAAAAGTCCAGAGGTCAAAATCAGGAGAATAGGAACAAGGAAATGAGTGGCTATGGAATGATAGAGTGTTGAAGCTCAGGTGTGGCATTCACATTCTCTGAAAAAATTCCTTTGCCCAGGGTTTTTCTCCTGGGAAGCTGAAAGGCAGCGAGAGGCCTCAGAGAAAAGGAAAACATTATTTAAATTTCTTCTCCTGTGTTGTGCTCATGTGGAATGTGTTTGGAGATTGTTTACCCACAGGTGATTGTTCCATTGGATTCTGCTGTGAGTTGTTTTCACTCTTTGGCCAATCAGGGCCAAGCTGTGTCGGGACTCAGGAGAGAGTCACAATTTTCATTATTATCTTTTTAGCCTTCTGTAAGTATTCTTTCTGCATTCTTTAGTATAGTATAGTATTCTTTAATATAATATAGTATCATAAAGTAATAAATTAGTCTCCTGGTAAGATGGAGTCCTCCTCATCATTCCTGTCTTCATTGGTGGCCGTGCATTTACAATACTCAGGAGGAATTAAGGACTGTAAGACAGCAGAGCTGGGGGAGTGTTTTTCTCCTTTCCACCTTTGTGCCCTCCCCACACTCCAAGAGCTGGGATGTAGGCAGACATTCTTACCCAAGCACTGAGATTGCTGTTGCTCCCTTTTTTTACTGCTATCTTCTTATCAAGCTTTGTGTTGATGTCTCAAATTATTTTTTGTGTTGCTGTGACAACAAAGTGCCCTAAAATATACCAAAATTGTCAGTTCCTCCTGAAAAGGGGTGGGGGGGTGGGGGGGAATAAGCACTATACCAAGGCCAAATAGACTGGGATATTCTGGAAGTATCTTTAACATCTTTGCTTGTCTTCTCTTACAGTTTAAGATGAAACAGCTGTGAGGGGTACTCATCATGTCTGCCTTGTTATTCTCTTTGTTATACTGTGTCCCTACGAGGTAGATAGAAAACAAATGGCAGCCTCATGGCTGATTTTTCTTTCTTTTATATTAGAAGTAAAAATTCAACCTAAACCACTGTAATGAAGGCTTATTGCCCTTTGATTCTTCACCTTGAAGTCCTGGAGTCAGGAACACTCATGTAATAAAGTAAATTGAGCGAAAACAAGAAGATCTAATTGATTTCTCAGCTGTAGTGCTAAATCCAGCTTGCATTCAATTATCGCTCTGATGATAAACCAGCCACTATTGTTTTTCTTTTAATGGTTTTTTTAATTGGAGTTGGCTGTATATACATATTTCAGGCAAAATGCAGTCCCTGCTACTTCATTTACCCCAGAGCTGACTAATCACTGGGACATTTGAGCTACTAGATGGCAAAGAGAGAGCTATAACCTGATTACTGAGAGTGCAGAAAATTAATGTTTCTAAGTTCTGAGCAGAGAGATAAGGGCTTCCTGGAGATATGCTGAGATGTGATGTTCTTTATTGTCCTTATCAGGTTGTTGGTGAAACTGCCCCTTCTATACTGAGCCATGATGTAATCCTGTTCTGCTGTGAAAGATTTCAGCTGTTGACTTGGTAGGTTTATACCCAACTATCCTGTAATATATATTTGTTCCTTCCACTGTAAATTCAGCAGCTGGTCACTGGTTGATTGGCCTTTAACACTGTCCTGATTACCTCCATCAAGAGATGTTTTGGCTTTAATAATGATCAAACACCTAATTTCTTTAATATCTGGTGTTTCATGTCCATGTCAGCTGCAGTAGAGGGAGATTTCAGACAAATTGTGTTTCCTGCAGTTCTAGAAGTCTCAGCTGACACTAATATAGGAATTTTGTCAAGGTTTGGTGCTTGTTTGGAAGAACTTGCAATCAAAATGTCAGAGAAAGGAAAGGAAGAAGGGAAATGCTGCGCTCAATGTTGCAAAGGTCAGTGCAATGTTCCTTTCTCGCCCAGCTCTTGTTCTGTCCTTCCATGTTCTCAGAAGAGTTCTGAAGCCCTGATTAGGAGAAGGCATTGCTAGGATACAAACTAGAATATTGAAGAATGGTTTGTAGATGTCCAAAGGGAGCACTGATAATATGAAGTTAAGATGGTGAGTTAACAGACATATCCAATGGACAGGCTGATGAAAGAAAAATAGTGTTAGGATGAAGGCAAACATTTCCTGGAATCATACAGGTCTTGTCAAAACAACCAAACCACCCTCCCCATCCTCTACCATTGTCTACCTGTCACAGTTTGACGCTGGCACAATGCCAGTGCTCTCATGAAAATATATGCTCTTTGGTGTCTGGTGTGAGATGTGACCAGGAAGAGAGCAAAGCAGGCTCTAACTTAGGAAAAAAGAGTAGAAGCTTTTTTAACCTACAACTATATCTAAAAAGAAACACACAGAACTCAGAATGAAAATTTTCTAAAAACATTCCTCCTCCCCCCACCAAATTTCCAATACATCCATCCCTCAGATCATCAACTCTCAGTCCAACACCACCCTTCAGATAATCAATTTTCAGTTCATCAAGGAGACAGGAGTCCCTCTTGTGCCATAGGCTTCCCCTGGAAACACAGTTGAGACCTCTTGTGTTTCCTGTCACACGTGGCACCGCCCGGAGATCATTTGCCATCCTGGCATCTTCCTTCCATGTCCAGTGCTCTCACCACTGCACATGGACCAGAGCTGCTTCTAGGGTTTTCCTCTTAAGGATGCTTTGTCCAGTTCCAAAAAATAGCACAGTCTCTCACTTTCAGGACACCTGTCCCCCCCAAATTCACCCCCTGGGGCCGAGGGGTCTCAAGAACAGAGGTCTTCTTCTTCCCTGAAGACAGAGGGCACCACCACCCTCCTCACCCGTTGTCTCTGTTCATGCACTCCTTCACATCACATCACTGCACTCTCTTGGCTCTGAGCCATTGCCTCCCCCTAAATGCAGTCTCTGTGTCACAGGAAAAATGGTTCTGTCCATGGCTATACAAGAGAAGTCCAGCCAAAGGCCACTCCATCATCCCTTCCACCAAGATTCTTCTCAACTTCTCTCATGGCCCATTTCTCCTTATCTCATCTTTATCTCTCTTCTCATTCAAGTCCAGGAGGATCAGCATTTGTAAGGTTTCCATCCAAGAAAAGGGTTAAAAATCTCAGGCTCTGCCTGTCCAGAACTCCCACGGCTGCCCTGCCGGGCACCTTCTCACCACACCCCCCCTTCTCCTTCTCAGCTGGCCGTGCGATCAAATTCCAGGGTGGCACAGGCACAGACACCAGCTCGCTCTCTCCTGGGGGGGTGGTGGCTGCCGATGTCTCTTAGGCTTGTCGGAACCTGAGAGAGCTTCCCCCTGGGCGAGTTCCCTGCTTTTAACCCCCTGTGTTCTCAGAGGCGTATCCATGTCTGCAGGGGCCACACCAGGTGCCAATATTCAAATCTGAGCACTGATTGGTTTGACCACAGCATGCCAAAAAACTCACTTCCTTTTCAAACTAGGACGCTATCCCATCCAAAAACAAGAGAAAAGAAAAGGAAAAAAAATATTATTGCAGAACAATGCCACCTTATAATGAACATTATATATAAATGCCACTTTATAACGAACATTACAGCTCAGGTAACCTCTAATGTCTATCATGATCACGACTTGAGTTTCATTCAACTCCAGTATCCACATCAAAGCTTTGATATATCATAATGGCAATTTCAATCCCCTCAAAAGCTGCCAAAGAAAAGTAATTTTTTCAAATCAGTATTAGTAGTAGCTGTTGTCAGGTGCTTGAAAGTAATAAACACTGAAAAGACAAGAGAAATACTAGGGACAACAACAAAAAAATGTCTTTATGTGACTTTTAACCAGATTATTTTCATAAGTCAGGCAGCCTAAATTGATTGGGAAGAAGTGAGCTGACCTGCAACCAGTTTTTGGATGGGGATGGTGGAAAGAAGTAGCTCTGCTTGCTACTGAAACTTGACACCTTGTCTGAAATCTGAATTGTAGCACATCTGCTCTCTAAACACAAAAGGGATTTGATGGTGTCACTCTGAAAGCTCCACAGCTCATACATGAAACAGGAAAAACATGTAATCATTAATACTATATTTGTTTTATCTAAGTCTGCATATTGTGCATTTCTTGTTTGAATGCAAGTAACTGTGCAGAACCCTGATGTTTGGCCATAGCTCAGCTGCCAGCACAGAATTCTGTACTTTTCAGACAACATGAATTGTTTATCTAGGGTCTGTATATGGAGATCATTGATTTTTATGGAATGAATCCTTGATTTTGTTTGGGATCATTATCCCTTGTGGGTTATTTGACCTTTCTTCAGTGCTGGAACAGGTCATAGTGACTATTCAGATGGAAATAAAATATCTGACAATCTCAGTTGTGTGTACTATTAACACTGGTACAAGTAATATAAAAATGAATTGTTTCTGTCTAGAGTTACTGCTACCTCATTAACTACCAAATATTTAGCAAGGGATACAAGGCTCAGGAGTTCTTTCTTTGAATTCTTAAACATTAAAACAGTGCTGATTCACAGGAGGTGTTTGGGACCCATTCTTCTGAGTGTGCATCAAGGTAGTCTTGACATTGGAAAGATATTCTATTCCCTGTTTTGTTCTGTAAAATGTCCTCCAGTGACTGAAACAGGAGGGGGGATTTAGCTGCCTACTTTGACACTGAATAAAAATAGTGATTTCTTAAGTGTTTATGTAAGGCCCAGGGTTTTTGTAACGCTTTTTCCTCCTAATTCAGTTAGCTTCTTCAAAGACTTCATTGTGTACTGGTGCTATTGCCAAAGTGCAGAAAAGTAAAGATGCGTGCATTTCCTCTCAGCTTAAAGAAAGAATTTTTCTTTGCGTGAAAGAGGGCACAGGTTTTAGCAAAACAGGCTGAGGAACTAGCCTGAGGGCTTGTTGTCATGGTTTGACACTGGCGCAATGCCAGTGCCCCCATGAAAATACCTTCTCCCTGGTGTCTGCTGTGAGAAGTGACCAGGAATAAGCAAAGCAGGCCTCCACTTAGAAATAAAGAAAAGTTTATTAACTAAACTACAAGTAAAAAGAAACACACAGAGAAAATGAAAACCTTACAAAAATATTTCCTCCTCCCCCCACCAAATTCCCAATACATCACAGTAAGACAAAACCCTGGACTCTCAATTCAGTTGCCATCCCTCAGATAATCAATCCTCAGTTCATCAAGAGGAGAGGAGTCTTTCTTGTGCCATAGGCTTCCCCTGGAAACACCGTTGAAACCTCGTGTGTTTCCGTGTCACTCGTGGCACCGCCCGGAGTATATCTGCCATCGTGACATCTTCCTTCCATGCCCAGCGCTCTCACCACTGCGCATGGACCAGAGCTGCTTCTAGGGTTCTCCTTTTAAGGGTGCTTTGTCCCATTCCAAAAGGGGCACAGTCTCTCACTTTCGGAACATCTGTCCCCCCCAAACTTGTTCACCCCCTGGGGCCGAGGGGCACCAACACTGAACCCTCTTGGTTCTGAGTTGGTTCTGAGCCATCGCCTCCCCCCGGGACGCAGTCTCTATATTGCAAGGAAACATGGTTCCGTCCATGGCTAGACAAGAAAAGTCCAGCCAAAATCCACTCCATCACCTCCGACCACCCAAGATTCTTCTCCTGTTCTCTCGTGGCCCATTTCCTCTTATCTCATATCTCTATCTCTCTTCTCATTCAACTCCAGGAGGATCAGCATTTGTAAGGTTTCCATCATCCAAGGAAAGGGTTAAAAATCTCAGGCTCTGCCTGTCCAGAACTCCCATGCTGGCCCTGCCGGGCAAATTCCAGGGTGGCACAGGGTGTGGGGGTGGCTGCCCGATGTCTCTCAGTGCTGGCCCGGCTCACCTCACCCCGCCGCAGCTTCCCCTCTCCTGCCCAGCCTGCAGCTGGGCCGGGGCAGAGACCCGAACTCTTCCCACTGGAAACCAAAGAGAGCTTCTCCTGCCAGAGCTCTGCTTTTTAACCCCTGTGTTCTCAGAGGCGTGCCCAATGCCCCAGTGCCCAAACCAGGTGCCAATATTAATCTGAACGCCTCTTGGTGACCACAGCATCCCAGAAAACCTACTTCCTGTTAAATCACGTCACTTGTGCAATGTATAAAAATACTGAGCTCTGCAATAGCACAACCAACCTGCAAATTCAGCTCTAAATACTCAAGGAGCTCCACTTGAGGAGAGGTGTCATGATGCTTTGCTAGGAGGAAGGCATTTCCAAGAGTTACTGCTTTCAAGTGACTCATTTTGGAAACAAGACTGCCTCTGGGGAGGGTTTTGGGGGCAGTGAGCCCTTGTGTGTCAGGGTGTGCCCAATGCATTCTCCTTGCAGCTGATTGTCCAGCCATGCTCTCATCAGCAAGATTCATCTCTTTCTCTTAAAAACCTGAGTCACTCTAAAGAAAAATTCATTGCTTCTACACGATGGATTAGGCCTGTTGTAGTGTTTTAAACTATGATGTGCATACTTTCTTGCCGTTTCATAAAGTATTTCTTTAAACGATTAAAGCATTAAAAAAGTTTACTGTAATGAAGCGTCAATTTCTGGAATAATGAAGGGTTTGTGTTCTGGTAGTTATGAGCTTTTTGCTTCTGAAAAGATAGGATGTCTTATTGAAAAGTAGAATTAGCTGAATGTTAATATTTACATGCTTGATAGTGTTGGGTCACTGGCCAGTGGTTGCTGTCTTCTGGAAAGGCCACTGAAAGTCAGTGTCACCAAAAGGACTTAGGCAGAATGAAAAGCATATGAAAATGGTAGAAATATAAAGGTGTTCCCTTCCCCACCATCTGATTATTCTTCAGTGGTTTGCCTGTGATTTGAAGTGTGTTTTCTTGGTAGAGCCAGCAGACTAATGGCACTGACCTGAGAACAAAATTATCTCCCTGTTCTAAAGAAGTACAAGATTGCTTTAGCTGGGTTTTGTGCAGCCCTTCATAAAATCAAGATTTTAGGGTATTTTGGTGCAAAGTAGTTGAATGGTCTCTCTGAGTAGTTTAACAAGAAACTCAAGCAGTAGCTGCAGTATATGCTCCAGCTGGTAGCTGAGCTGTGTGAAGACACCAAAGACCTGGGGATTATCACAAGAAAAACTGTTCGTTGGTTTCTCTCCCTGCTGCTCCTTGCCCCCTGCTGTCACAAGAAGTCAGTGGTTGAAAATTACAGCAGATGAGCCTGTTGTTTTCAGAGTGGCTGGGCAAGGTCCACACGTGGAGAATAACCTGACTAAAACCTTCCTTGGTGGAAAAGCTGAATTTTGGAGCAGCTACCACTGAGCAGTGGTGATACATCTCAAGGTTAACTCCTATTTCTGTCTGTTCAGGACCTTTATTTTTGCATTCAGTGATACCTCTTCCCTTCCCTCATGCTATTTTGAGTCTTAACCTAGTCTCCTGCCTTATACTCCATCCCAATTCTAGACATCTGCTCTCAGCCCCACTCAATGGTTTCTTTGGCTTTATGCCAGGATTTTTCCTACCTTTCTGACTTTTTCTAGAAACTCAGTCTTCTGTCCTGGCCTAGAGTATCTTGCCATGTCCTCCTGCTGGAGCCACTCTTGCAGTTAATTGACTTCAGACTTTTTCTGGGTGCACATCTCCTAAATTCTGGTTCCTCAATTGTTGTTCTTCCCTTTGATTTCCATTTTCCTGGGTGAGCAAATTTTCTCCTTTTCTGGAGATT
>VZSU01000778.1:121656-163787 GCA_013398715.1 Nesospiza acunhae
CAGGGAAGGGCTGTCCCACTATTTAAGAGCCTTTATCACTGCTGTGTGTGCATTTCTAGCTTGTGTCTCTTGGTATAATTAAAATCTGCTGTAAATCTGCCTATTGTAATATTCTTCCATTGTTTCTCTCCAGCCTAATTACATAAAGGCCATTATTTTAATTTGCATATGCATTGTGGCAAGTGTGCTGTGTCATTTATTGGCTTAAGCCACATGGCACTGCTATGTCCAGTACATATCGTGGGAAGTTTAGCATGCTGGAAAACATAAAAATTTGAATTTTAAAACTTCTCTCCAATGTGGGTGGTTCCTCCATGTATGTAGAAAATGGTGAGAACTTGGGACTTTTTGAAAGGAATGACAAAGATGGCAGGAATCCTGGAAGTCATTTCAGTGAGGCTCAAAGCACAATATAATTTCTACTTGGACATTAAAATTTCCCTGAGTGTGATACACAAAATAGTTTGTAATTGTAAAATACTGTTAATATAAGTACTTTCTTGGGTTTTTTTGTTGCTGTAGTGAATGCCAGAATCCTCCCCATGACCTCATGCAGGTCCCCAAAGCAGGATGATGCTGACCAGAACAAGAGTTTATCGTCCCTCCTACTGAGACACTTGGCTGAGAGTCTCTGCCAAGCAGCTGCTGTGATACAGATACTCTGATCAGTATATCTGCTATTTATCAAATTGTGGAATGTTGGCCCATGCAAAATCAAAAAAGACTCCATTTGCTTCCATTTGTTTCCAGGGAAAAGGTCAGTCTGGAACCCTTGAGCAACCCCTGCTTTTGTCAAACAACTTGTGAGGAAAAGCAAAAGCCAAAAATATTATTGGAATTTAAATGCATTGATTTTGAGGGAAATGCCTAGGTTCAGTGGACAGCAACTGGAGCCTATGAAAACATGCTTTTTTGAAACAAAGCCTAATTTCCATATAAATATGATGGTTGGAACACACTGCATATTGCCTGCAACAGTAATGGAGTTTACTCAATGAAGCTATTGTTTTCCAATGCATGTAAATCTCAGTGAGAATGAAATATCTGGAGAAATGGAATAGCCATGATAGCAGCGATGTCCTGCTGCTGCTAACCAGAGGACATTAAAACGAATGCTGTAAAGTCCCTGTGATAAATTCCTTGTAAAAACAGTGTAGGAACACATTTGTTGGAGTGGCACCTTCCCACTGCTGAGCTCCCAGAGGCACAGACTGCCCTGCTGTGGGTCCTTGGTGTCCCTCCATGGGGATAGAGCTAATAATTCAATTATCATGTGAAAATAAGGAAAACAAGACATCCCATTTCTGTCTAAGTGTTGGGGGTCGGAGTGTTTTTCTATGTGATTTTTTAAACTTTTTTTTTCTTTTCTTTTTTTCTTCCTGAAGTGTTTTCATGTATCTGCAAATAAATTCAGAGTGTAGTGCTTTCCAGGAAAGCACAATGATGCCTCTGTATCTCAAATTTACTGCCCCAAAATTGAAGAATTTAAACATAAGGCTTCTGATGGAGTGGCTGTAACTTTTTTATGCTTTAGAATAAGTACTACTTCTAAGGCTAAGAGTGATTTTTGCATGTAGGCAAGATGTTAATGTATCTCAGGATTTTCAGCAACAGCATATGGGAAAAAATGCATAAAGACAAAGAAAAATTCGGTTAAAATTTCATTTTCAGCCCATACTAAGAACAGATTAACTGAAATAGGTCAATTTTGACTGAAAATTAAGTATATAAAGAATGAGAATTATTTGCTGGGCATGTTACATAAACTGAAAAAAATAATTTCTCAGGGTTGCAGGTCTTGAAAGAAAGCAAGAAAAAATAATTAGAAAACAATTAGCTGATGGTGAACAGCACAGTGTAGATCACTCATACATTTTTTTAATGTTTCCCAGAAATTGAGACATGCAGGACTTGTGCTGGGAGACTTTAATTAGGGATCAGAAAGGGGCTTAGTTTAAAAGAAGACTTGAAATGTTTGTGTGACTGAGTGGGATGTGTTTTTGTTTAAGAAATTATCACTGAATGACAACCCCTGTTAGGTGTGGGTTCCAAATTTCACACTAAAGACATCAAATATCAGCCTGCAAGACATGGAGTGCATGCATTCACTTATGGGGGTTATGTAGCTCCTATTCAGTTGGAATATAATATTAATGAACTGGCAAGTAGTTATGGAAATCTGAGTGTTTTTTCTTGTCTATTTATATAATACAGCTGAAATACTGTAGCAAATTGAACATTTTAATTTCTGTTTTCCATTGCTATTAAATAATAGGGCAAATTAGAGTTGAAAATTCATATGTGCAGTGATTTTTTTTTTCAGTGAGTTACCAGCCTTTAATATTTGGAGCAAATTAAGATGTAATTAAAATATATGCAAAATGTGCAAGAATGTGCAAGGCAGACTACATGTGTAGCTTATTTTTTGAGGTGCCCATGAAGGGTTAGTTTAACCTTCGCAGTGAAACAGACTGACAGGTTTCGTAGAGAAGCTTGTTCTGTGCTTTTCATCCTGAGAAAACAAGGTGCTCTTTGTCCAAGTAATTTACTAAGTTTTAGAACGTAGGTTCTAAACTTTAGGTTTGGCCAGGGAGAGAAAGTTTTCAACCCGCATTTAGAAAGGTATATCTAACTTATTAAGAGATCTAGTCTGCTGAGATCTGAAGGAAACAGGGCTTCATGGGTTTTGATTTTCATGTAAATAGTGCAGTTCTGTATTGACCTGGCACTACCTGTGCTCTGCTGAGGCCCCAGTACTGCCAGAGTGGTGATTTGCACATTTTTTGAAAGTTTGGACTAATTTATCTACAAGTCAGAGCATATCAAATAAAATTCAATAGCTTTCTGAAATCAATTATACTGTAAATGAAGCAAATTTAATTCCTACTAATGCATTTTTCTTAAAGCCAAGGGGTCTAATAAAATCAATGCATATAAAGAAGCAAAAAGTTTTGTAGGGAATTTTGTTTTCATTATATACACTTGCAGAAATAACATCTTTTCTAGTGTTATGTTTTCCTAATGAAAACTAGAATTCCTAAAGCAGATATTTTGGATTAGATTTATATAAGGATTTAATATTTTATAATTGCATTTGTTTTGCACATAGGCTAACAGTTGGTGAGTGGACATATTTATCCACACTATTCTAATTGAACTTCAATGGAAACTTGAAAAACACCAATAATGTGCCTGTCTTGGTTTAGAGCAAATTTGGGAGAGAATCCCCAAAGGGGCTCTGGTAGGAAAGCAAATTCAATCGGCCCCTCCCCCCAGCCGGTCCAGGAGAAAATACCTCCTTGGAGAAAAGTGGAAAAAACTGTTTATTAAAAAATACAATCTAAACAATATTAAACAATAAAACCCCTTGCTGCTCCAAAGGAGATGACAAACTGAGAAAACCCCGTGCCCGGGTTGCAGCTCAGCTCACTCAGTCTCTGATCAGTCCCTCAGTGCTGGAAGTGTCGCAGGCCAGGCCCGGCCCGGTGGCCACAGGTGCAGCTGCCGGTGCTCCCCTGGGTGTTCAGTCCAGAGCAGGTTTGAGCAGCTCCAAAGAAAAGGGCAAAAAACCACAGTCCAGGGAACTTTGCCTCAGCAAGCTAAAACTAACTAAAAGCAAAGGAGAGCTCTGTCCCGCTGTCTGTCCATCCGCAGACAACACAGTCCAGGAGCAGGAATATGGAGGAGTGAGTGCAGTGTCTGAAAACAAACTGCTGCTTCTTCTCTGCCCCCTTCACTCTCTGCAACAAAGTGTCTGAAAAAAACCTGCTGCTTCTTCTCTCCCCCCCTTCACTCTCTGCAACAGGTCTTAAAGGTGCAGAACTTATTATTCAGCATAAACAAAATGAGACGACTGGGGATAAAAGCATCATATAGTCAACCCAGGACAGTGCCTTATTCAGCATCCTGCAAGGAATTTGTCTTAAAATCAGACCGTACTCCAAGGATTTTTTCTTTGGAAATGATAAATATAATACAGACTTTCCTTAAACCCATTGGATTTTTATGCAAATACAATAATCAAACAAGGCCTAAGTTAATTGGTTTATTTTACATCAATTCAAAGATAAATAACTGCTGCAATACCTGAGTGAGTTTGGCACCTTTTCTATAGATAAACTTGTTAAGCTCTGCACTTGGTGAAAGGCTACCTAAAAAAGAATGTGACAAAATACCTTTACAATTAAATGTTAATTTCCATCTGCATCTGTTAGATCTATATCTGTTGTTCAGGGTGAAGCTTTAAGCAGCTCTTTCACTGCATGATCAGGAGAAATTCCAGGTGTTTCAAGATGCAAATTTGCCTCAGTTTTCTTACAAAAAAAAAAAAAGGTAAAGTGACTGTAAGTACCTTACACCTTCTTTGTATTCTTCAGGTGCAGAGTCCTCTGGTTGCCAGCAGCATCAAGTCCCTTTAGCTCAGATTTTTGAGTTGCACTTCTTTAAATGCTCACTTCTTGAGCACTTAAATGTGAAGAAGTCTAAAGATGTGCACAGAGACTTTCAGATTGTGTTTTCAAGGCTTGTGTGAAGGAAAACATGCCAATAGCTAGAGCAATGCTACTAGATCTCTTAAATGCTCACTAGGTCACTCTGGGAATTTTCTTTTATATTTTCAGCCAGTGGATATTCCCTGTAGATGGCTAAGGCACTGGAAATGCCAGAATTCTTTGCCAAGTTTTGGGGCATGCTTGTGGTTTTGGAAGCAGCTGAGGTTGGGAAATTAGGGATGTTGCTCTCTGTCATGTTTGCAGTGAGCATATTTTAAGATTAGTTAAATTAAATATGTCAGACCTTTTTTAATGTGGAAAAGGCCAGGTTCTGAAACTAGGTAAGTGATATATGCTACAAAATTTATGAAGTCAATTTTGGGGTAGCTAGGTCAGGTAGTCATCCTCTACAGGATTTATGTAAGGGGAACTTAAAACTTTATGGAAGATGATCCCTCACGCTAGAAGAAAGACACAAGGAAGTGTCTTGCTCAAGGAAGCTGTAGGATCTCTCATGGGTATTTTTGAGGACAGGTTAGACAAGTCTCCATCAGCAATGACCTAATTCTAGTGGTTGTGTGATGGAATTAAAGGGCTGGCTGCCCGTGTTTATGAGCACACAATCCTGCTTGATCTGGCAGGAAAAACTGCTCTGGTACTTGCCTGTGCTTGAATTCCCACTTCTGAGGAGCTCTGCTGTACTACAGTGTGGGAAATGGATTTGTAGAGAATTCTAAAATCTCAATAGAAGATTTATATAGTATGTATCTATATGTAAACTTTGAGATAAGAAATGTTGTCTTGGAAATACTATAGAATAAGGCAGATATTGTCGAGAGAGAAATAGAGCTAGAAACAAGTTTTAAAGGATGGCTTTATAAATAGGGCTAGGTACTTCAGAGAAATAGAACTATGGAAGATGCATTGTAGTAAGACTCATGAGAGGTAATTTTAGATGATTGGCTTTAAAGTATTTGCAGCATGGTATGGTTAAAGTTGATAAGCTAAGAAACACTTATAATGTCTTGCAATTAAGAAATAGTTGGCTTCTGATTGTGATGGTGTGAATTATAACATCTGTATTTTCTCACCCTTCGCATGAGACTGAAAACAGAATAAAAGTGTTTAAAGCACCTCTCAGTTGCCCCATCTCTGGGTCAGAAAAGGGTATTGTCCTACAAATTGGTGAAACCAACCAACTTTCTGTCCTTGAGAATTCTCTACAAATCCTTTTCCCACACTACAAGACCTTCTTTTTGATGCCTTTTGCCAAAACCAGCCTTTTTATACAGCTAAGAGACTGGTACTGCTCTTTGAGCTCTGGATCTCTGGATGTCTGTGCCTGATTGCTGTCCTTTACGTGTGTGTAGAGGGGAATTGAGTCAACTCACAGAAGCCAACGTGATGCTGAAAGGATGCATGCTGTCTTGATTTAAAATCTACATTTCTGTTTGATGTGAATTCTGGCCTTTCACTCTGATGCAAAGCTTTTCTTCACCAGGCAGAAATAATTAAAGTGCAGTCTGACACTGTAGTGTCTCCAACAAGCCAGCATGGAAGGTTCCCTCCTTCCACACAATAATTCCTGCCTCTACTCTTCTGTTCTTTACCTGGATGGGTGACCCTGGCAGGCTGCTGTGGGGCTGTGATGTACAGTGGGAACTGAAATGCTGTGGCCTGGGATATCCCCACAAATGGGACCTGTAGTCCTGCAAGGGTCCTGTAGCTGAGTTTTTATCTTTGCTTGCAGAGTACTTGAACTGTACCATTACTTTCCTAATGTAATTAACCTGCAATAAAAAAAAAGAGAGAATGCTGTGTAAAACAGGAATTTCAAAACATGATTCTGTCTGCTGTTGTTAAGCTGAAGGAAATTTTCTACAGGATAAGAAAAAATCTTCTTTTATTCAAAGAATGCTGATAAGGGTTGTTGCTAAGGGAACCATTTAATGTCCACCCTTGGATTTGATAGGTACCTGAGCAAACTATTACACAGAGTCAATGTCCCTTTATTTCTTAGGGCAGAGGCCACCCAGAGAGAGGCTTTTAGAGAGAAAATGCTTTATGTCTTTCAGCAAATATGGTTGACTGATAAAATGAAGGCATGTCTCTTGCAACCTTCTTGTTTTTGTTTTTTTTTTTGTTTGTTTGGTTGGTTGGGGTTTTTTTGTTGTTGTTGTTTGGGGATTTTTTGTTTTTATGTGTTTTTTTTTTTTTTTTTTTTTAATTTATTTATTAATTGCATTGCCCTAAACTGCATTTTTATGCTATCCAGGAATGGAAACAAAAAGGATATTTAAGACAAGCTTATGTAGAAATGGAATTTCATATTCTTGCTTGGTTAGGATTGAAGAGCAGCTAAACAGAAATGAGCCTTCTGTTCTGTAAAGGAATCTGACAGGTTGCCATAGGCTCATTTCGGGGTTAACACTGAGATGAGAGCAGGGGATGCTTGTGCTGAATGAGGACTCAGTTTTCAGAAATCAATATTATTCTAAAGAGAAGGCTGGAGTAAAAAAAGGCCTTTAGAAGCCTTTTCTTTAGTGAAAGGTTGCTTATTGAATTAGTTATCCATTTAAAATTGCTATCAAAATATGCAGTGTCGTTTTCTTACTTCTAAACTAGTTCTGGAAATAGAAAAGCTGTATAGAAACCTCTGACATGGCACCATGGAAGCACTTACAAAAATAATATTTCACATCTTTTAAATCGTCTTGCTCCTCTGAGATTGTTTCTATTTGATAGAAGAAGAAATGGGAGCTACAAATTGACATTTACTGCAATAAAAGCTGGCCTTGCATATTCTTAGTGGTACTGAAGGTTTAAAATACAGCATTCCTTGACTTCAGGCTTCATTTGAGTGCTTTTACTTTTTAAAATTCGATATATTTTAAATCAGGTATGAGCTTACCATCTTGTTGCAATTCTAAATTAAAACATTTTGTGTAGACTTAGATATATTAACAAAAAATGACTCCACTGTGTTACCAGTATAGACAACATTTTACTTTCTTGTGTATCACTGCTCTCAGCTGAACATGAAGGTTTCTGCTGCTCCCAGGATTACATAATTACCTTTTTTCCACTGGCTGTATTCTTAATAACAGAAAACTTAGCATTTGAATTGAAAGTTCAGTTGCCACCTTGTAGTAAAACATGACGCCCAATGCTGAATACATTTAATTGTCTGTGAATTGTAAACAGATAATTTGTTCTTTGCTTTTCCATTTAATGCCTCATGGGGTATGGACAGATATTTCTGTATAAGTTTAATGTAGAGTGAAAGGTTGATACAAATAAGTTGATTTAAAGAAGTCACTCAGAATTCAGTGGCAGAGTGGTTTGCAATGGGGAGCAGAGCTGTAAAATCAGTGACCTCCTTTTGGCTCTGGTGGCCTTTCCTTGCCTCAGCTCAGCCAGTAATCCAGTGTTGGGAAGGATGAAAGTTTGACAAGAAAGTCTCACAGATATGTATGCTTAGCAGAAAGATTTTTGAATGTAGAATCTGAAGAAGGAATTGTCACGGACATATTTTATGAAAAATCCTTTTGCTAGGATTTTTCTCCTGAGAAGCTGAGAGGCCTCAGAAACAAAATGTAAACCAGAATTATCGGCTGCTGTGGAATGCAACAGGTGAATATTTGATTGGTCTCATGTGGTTGTTTTTAATTAATGGCCAATCACAGTCCAGCTGTCTCAGACTCTCTGGTCAGTCACAACATTTTATTATCATTCCATTCCTTTCTATTCCTTGCTAGCCTTCTGATTAAATCCTTTCTTCTATTCTTTTAGTAGAGTTAGTATATAATTTTCTTTTAATAAAATATATATCATAAAGTAATAAACCAGCCTTCTGAAACATGGAGTCAAGATTCTCATCTCTTCCCTTGTCCTGGGGCCCCTGCGAATGCCACCACAAGGAATAGAGCAGGAAGCAAGTTTTGATATAGAAGAAAAGAACTGCTGAGCCAGTCTCACTGGATAACCAAGGAGGCAAAGGGTGTGTGAGTTAGAAGGGGTTTTTATGGCTTAGAGCAAAGCATAAACCCACCCCAAACAAGAAGATGTTTTTACCAAGCAGAAAGAGAGCACAGGCAAACAAGGCAGCAAAGTTGCAAGTAGAAAAAAGTTCTCAGAATTTTCCACTGCAAGAAAACTGAAAAACAACTTCTAGCTTAAACTGTAATGTACTAACTTTTAGTGATTGGAGAATGGTAACATCAATATGGTAATTATAGTAGTTATGACAGGCTATAGATAATAGTTAAGGTATAGATTTTTTCTACTGTATTAAGATGCTCAGCAAAGAAGAGTATATCATTCATTTGTAACCAAAACCAAAGGGTCTCCAGGGCTGCCTGCAGCTGGAGCTGACAGCTGTAGGCTCAGCTCTGTCTCCCACCACCCTGGACTGCTGTGACATCTTGGATGGAATAAACTGCATTTTGGATACAATAAACTGCATTTTGGAGAGCCGCCTGGAGTCCTGCATCCCTCAGAAGGAGTGGTGCTTTAACATGAGGATATCTTGAACAAATGGAGAATGTTTCCAGGCAAGGGATGAGGTGGGGAAGGTCTGCTCAGAGTGGGTAAAGCAGATATTGATGGAAGGAACTCTGCTGCTGTACTTCCCATGCTGGCTGCTGCTTCTTGGTCTGTGCACAGCCAAATTCAGGCCTTGGCAAAAAATGCAGTGCAACTGTCCACATGGGCAGAATAAGAGTGCTGTTTCAAATATCAGAAATCATGGGCTGCCAGATATTTTCTGCAGCATCTGTGTGGGATGAAGTGACCTTGACTCTTTTGTCAGGAAGACCTAGCCAAATTAACTCATCCTCTCCAATGGACTGTGTCCTCTGTGAGAAAGTGATGGAGAGAAAATTTGTGTTTTTAGTGAGTCTGTTTGCACTTCCTGAAGCAAGAAGGCCAGGTTAGGTCACAGCTCTGGTTGGTGTTCTTGTCAGACAGAGGGAACAAATCTCAGTATTTCTAATGTTCCTGTGGGAATTGCTCAAATTACTCATTTTTGAATGACTCCAGTTGTACAGTGGAAGCTGAAGGATTGGGGCAGAAACTGAGTTTTAAAAATAAATTGTGAAGGAGTCAGGCCTTTGGACCTTTCATATTTTTAGACTCTTAACTCCCCAGGCAATGCTTCACAATGAGCAAATGTTACACACTCAGACATTCCTTCTGCTGTCACCAGCCTTTTCTTCTCAGACCCTGACAATATTTTTAAGAACAATTTCACTGCCTACTGCTAAATAGCAATTTTTGAGCAGTTGAAGATGTATGGCATAGAGCACATCAAGCATTGCAATAAAGTTAAAATCTTTTGCTTTCTTGAGCTCTCTATGGGGTTCAGCCTTACTGATTTTCTCCATGGTACCCTTGCCCAAAAATTTCATGCTCACATTCTTAGTATGCCTATGGTGATAGGAACAAACTAGTGATGAAATTGAAGTTGATATTTTGATTATCTGATGTTTCCCTTCTCATGGACTCACTTTGGAATCTGGACTAGATCACGGCAACTGTATTGAGCCATTCCTAATCACTGGCTGCCAGAGATTTAGTGAAGACCAAGTACTTAGAAAACCAGATGAGAAGTATCAAATTCTTACTGCTACTAAGCTGGACAACAGGATGTTGTTGAAAATTGACTGACTTGAAAGAAAGTGGAGAGAAGGTTGAGTAGAACTCATGGAGCTGGAAAATCATATGACAGTAGGTTTTATTTCCACTTCCAGTTAAAAGGACACAGAAATTGGGTGAAGGTTTAGGTAGGTTCAGTTTGGTTTTGGTGCTGACCCATAGGACAGTGCCTATCCTTGGGAAGGAGCAAGGAATTAGCTTTTTCTAAGCTTTTTCTGAGCAGAAAAGTGTGGCTCTACACTTGTGTGTGTCAACTGTAGTGGGAGATGGAAAAGCCCCTGTTACTTGTATACTAAGTTTTGAAAGAGCTCTTACTAAATGGAAATTGTTAAATGATTAATGAACATTCTTAGGGTTATTTATTTTCCTGAGAAAACTTTCATCCTGACCTTTCTTGAGGTTTCATGTAGCAGGAAATCAGTCACCCACTTCCTTCAAAAAGAGGCTCTGGCACAACATGCCTGGTGCAGATAAAGATAATGGCTTTTACAGCTGGAGATAGAGGCTGTGCTCAAAGGAGAGGTAAGAAAGGGAATAAACCAGCATCTTCCTGTCTTAGCCATCCCTTATTCAGTGGAAATGGAAGCTGCAGATGGATGTGGTAGCTGCAGACAAGGCCATTCAAAGTGGAAATGGGGCAAGTGAGTGGGAACATTAAAAAATGCTGCCTCTGCTGCAGCAGCCTGTCAAGGCAGGTGGCCAGGATAGAGTGGATGGATGAAAAGAACAATTAATTGCCAGTCTCTAAGGAATAGGTAGTTAAAAAAGAGATGTGGGAGGTGCAGCCATTCAAGTGGCTTTGTTTCAGCCACTTCTATAAAGGTATTTCCCAGTTCTTAATTGCCTAGTCAGCTGAAGCCAGATTAAAGCCCAGGTATGCTGCAGGTGTTGAACTTGCAAACCCTGTTATCAGATGTTTATACAGAAAGTTCACTGCCTCCCTGGCCCCTTGCATTAAAGCTGCTCCCCTCATGGCTTTTGTAGGGCTGTTTTCTGAAATATAATTCCATAGTCAAGTTTTGTTGTGCATGCTTGTTCTTCTCTAAGGTAATAATGCCTGCAAGTAAGAATATTTAGCCTGGGGGATGAGGACTGAGCAAGCTAAAAAGGGGGTTGGATTCATTTTTGACAAGAAAAAGTAGTGGCATCATAACTAGCCAGCCAGGTTAAATATTAAATTTAATGAGCATTAGTGCAAATGGTGTGCTGGAGATCTGATGTCTTAACAAGTCATAAAATAAAATTTTCTTCAGGAACAGCAGCTTTATGGCTTTTTGGATATCCACAGAGGGCCAGATGGTGAACCCTGTGCTTATTCTCTTATTTTACAAGCTCAGGGCTGAAATGAACAGGGCTGCTGACAAAGCCAAGGTATTGCTGAGTGCCAGAGTCTTGCTGGCTGGCAGTGCCACTTGGTACAGATTTAGCCAACATTATTCCTCAAATGTGCTGCCCACAGCTGGAGTCCTGTGCAGAGATCTTGCTGCAGTATTGGGGTGAAGGAAGCGAGCTGAGATACTGGTGGTCATGTCTGGATTTCTGCCACTGGTGGATCTCTCTGCATGCCCATTCCAAAATTAACTGCCCCAGCTTCCTTTTTTAAAACTGGCACTGGTAAGGGGGAGCTTTGGGAAAAGTTCATGGACATAAAGCTTCCGTGCATACCAGTAGCATGCCATAAGATCAAATGGTGCTTTTTCAGGGTTGGATGTTTATTCTACCTAAAGATTTTTCTGAGCAAAATTACAGTAATTTTGTAAGAGTTTCAACAATGAGCTCAAAGCTGTGAGGACACAGATTAATCTTTGCTATCCTCAGGAGTAAAAATACATTGTGATAGCTCCAAGTCCAGAGATGGTGAAAAATGCCAGAGCCAGCTGGCAGCATAGGAAGATTCAGGTGGGCAGATTGCACCTGCTGTGGGTGATGCCTTCTTGTCCTTGGAATCTAAATTCAGAATATTGAGGAGTACTTGCTAAACCAGCTTAGCCCCATGCCAAAATTTGTGAAAAGCAAAAAAGTTAAATCTGCATTCACACTTTTTTTTTCAATTAGTAAGCTGAGTGTAAAGGTCTTATGTATTTGGAGCGTTTAGAGGTTTCTTACATACCAAATCTCTCTTCAGCACTGGCACCACACAGCTTTTTGAACAAAAAGAGTGATAATTCTATTTCTGTGAAAAATGGAAACTTGGAGATGTTTCCTGGAGTTCTGGGTTGAAAATTAATACAGTGATGTCAGGTACCAAAACAGGAAGCAAACAAAGTAAACACAGCTGTGAGCAGTAACCTTTTGGTGGAGCATTTTCATAACAGGACTGCAAGAAGCTGCAGTGCCTCATGATTCTGTCACTCTTCCCTGTGGCATGACCTTCAGGCTGTACTGCAAAACAGTTTGTTTGCAGTTCCTTTAGTTTGAACAAGTTTTGGGTTTACTGTTAGCTGTATTATCGTGCTAATTGAGGTTACAATTGTCAAGACAAACTGCAATATTCCTTGTTGCATTAGGAAATTTTATAGCTTTCAGTTGGAGACTGCAGCAATATGATTTTCCCTGAATATTTCATAAAAGGGATGTGAATGCTCTTGGTGATACAGTAACATAACAGTGTACCTAAGGCAAACCTAAGATTGTTTGCAGAACAAATACAAGAAATACTTTGGAAACTGATGCATTCTTTGGACTATTTTTTTTTTGTTTTTTTTTTCTCCATCTGTTTGCTTCCCTTAATATTTTACAAACATTCATTTTTTTTTGCCATCCAAAAATAAAATTGTATAAATCTGTGTTTCTACTCCTAAGTTTGATTTTTGAAATGATACTATAATGAAGAGGTAAGAAGGTTGATGGGAAATGTTTCATGGCAAGACCTACACGTTGAGGAAATAGTATTGATAGTGTAATGAAAACCCATAATTATATAGACTTTCAGGAAAGGGGAAGAAAAGGTGCAGTTAATAAACTACAGTAAGTGGCTAAGACACTGGAATCTTACCTGCTAAACAATTAAATCAGAATTTTTTATTTTTAATTCATGCATGTAAATACACCAACAGTGCTGGAAAGCTTTGTGCACAAAATATCTTGTGCTTTTTGGAGTGTACATAGATACATGTGCATACGTGGCATGTATAGTTTAACATGGCCAGGCTCCCACATCACATTAGCACAGGGAGAGGAAAATATTTAGCTCCCTTGGAGATGCCCTGGACTGTGGAATTCTTCAGGAATCCCTTTCTTTCACTTTTGAGAAGGAATTCACTCACTGAAAGTGAAACTCACTTCTCCCAACCCTCCCAAATGTGAGTCTCTGCAAGCCCTGTGGACATCTCCACCCTCCCCCCGGATCTCAGTGCTCACACTCAGGGTCTCCTGGGTGTCTCCTGGCCAAAAGCCTTCCTGGGAAAAGCTGGGAAGGACTGGTTTGGCTCCATCTCAGTTCCTCAGTTCTCACTGTTAATGACTGCTCCAAAACCAGTGCCAAGTCACATCACCAGAGCTGTCTTTCCCGACAGGATGCCTTTTCCATGTGCTACATTGCATGGAATTCTTGCAGGGTTTTCTTCAGTGTTGAAGGAATTCTATAGTGCCATAGACATATTTTTGTGAAAATCCTTTCTTAGGATTTTTTCCCTTCTGAGAAGCTGAGAGGCCTCAGAGACAAAATGTAAACAATGGTTATCTGCTGCTGTGGAATGCAACAGGTAGATCCATGATTGGTCTCGTGTAGATGTTTAGAATTAGTGACCACTCACGGCAGAGCTGGCTCTCTCTGTCCGAGCCACAGACCTTTGTTATTCATTCCTTTCTATTCTTAGCTTAGCCAGCCTTCTGAGATGAACCTTCTCCTTCTATTCTTTTTAGTGTAGTTGTAATGTAATATATATATAATAAAATAATAAATCAAGCCTCCTGAAACATGGAGTCAACATTCTCGTCTCTTCCCTCACCCAAGAACCCCTGTGAGCACCATCACACTCTAGGACTGAATTTCTAAATGTTCTTTTGTAGGAGTATTGCACTGGAACGGG
This sequence comes from Nesospiza acunhae, assembly GCA_013398715.1. NCBI lineage: Eukaryota > Metazoa > Chordata > Aves > Passeriformes > Thraupidae > Nesospiza > Nesospiza acunhae. The sequence continues at coordinate 135,833 of VZSU01000778.1, forward strand.
TGACCTAATGGGATAAATCCCTTTGCAGTGTCCATTAACACCTTTTTGTAAAGTTTCTTCATTTCAAGCCTAATGTTTGGACTTAAAACATGGTACTGGTAGGTGTCAGTGGGTCAATTTGTCAATGTGATTTGATGGAGGTAGTGGGCAGCATTTGTGAGCTTCTCTTCTTCTGGCACACATTTATAAGGAGGAGCTTGGGCAAGCCAGAAAGTAATACTTGGAGGATTATGAGGAATTAACCTGAACATGGATACTTTTGACTCCTGGGAAATCTGACTGCATCTCTTCATTTGGAATAGATTACAGCAGTACAGAGCAGCCAATGTAATTAATTGGTCAAACTTTTCCTGCTGTTTTACAAAGAGCCAGAGTATCAGTTATCTACTCATCTCTTGGGAAATTTATAGTGAAAAAATCTAGAGGGAAAGTTGGTTGTTTCAGCAGAAATGGATTTGCAGCTGCTGACGAGAATTTGATTATGTGCTACTTTCAAAGAAATGCGATACGTCATTCACTCCTGGACAGAAAGCCTTTTCTGTGACTAAGATTTTCAGACAGCCTAGGGTAGCTGGGGAATAGGACTGGATTTCTTCTTTATATGCTAAGTATTTCTGAAGTTCAAAGTGTGTCAGAAGCCTGCAAGCATTGGGAAATGTTACCGTACATATATATGAGGAGTTTTCCAATAATTCAGTAAAATATTAAAAATCTGAAGATGGACTTCTGGCTGAAAAGATGACATCTGCTGTTTTGAAAGAGTTTCTCACCTGTTGTAGTGGCTTTATAATCAGCTTGTAATGCAAGAATTGAGAAAAGTTTCTCAGTTGAAATACATTGTGGTTGTCTCCCATCTCAGAGGATGAATGTTAATTTCTGCACTTACAAAATTCTTGCTCTTCTACGAATCATTGGAGCCTTACAAAGTGAGCTGGTGCTCACAGAAATTAAGAAAATCACTGATGTGGTAGGTTTGGCTGTAATATCACATGTTTATTGGAAATGTTGGTGACTGAGTGGTGTCTGCAGAAGAGTACTGTATTATTAGAAATGCTGGTGGAGCATGGCAAGAGGTGTTTTGGCAGAGAAGCTGCAGCACATCCCTGTTCAGATGCTGAGCCTCTTCCCAGAGCTGGCCTCACAGGAAGTCAGTCCTGGTTGAACTGTGTTACAGTAAGGTAGAAAAATCATAGAGAAAGGCTTCATAAAATCAGGCCTGCTCTCCTGGAATCAGTGGCTGGCCTTGTTAAAGCTGGCATTTTGCAAATTCCTATTTCTTTTTTATAAGAAAAAAAAGGTTTTTATGGTATTTTTAATGAATAGTAATTGTTTGGGGAAATTTGTAATTGTGAAATTCTTTTTTATTTTTTATAAGCTTTCTTAACAGTTGTGTTTATGGGTTATGTTAATTTATGAGGTATAGTTTAAAAGATGAGTTGTTTAAAGGTAAAGGTTTTTATTATTTATTTTAGAAATTATTTTTATTTTTGGGACTAGAGGTTTTCTTTTTTTCTTTTCTTTTTGAACAATTCATTAACATTACATGTATTCCTGGGTAAAAAAACAACTTGCACCTGTATGAACTGTTTTTTCACCATTAGATAGAAAAATGAAAATGATCTCTCACAAAAAACTGTTCCTGCATGTTCACACCAAGAGTTTGAGTGACCAATCAATACATGATAACAACTTGTTACTAACCAATAAAGTAATTGGCAAGGAATCTCCTGACCAATTGGAGTCCCACACAAGGTCTGTAACACTGTATAAAAAGGAGTTATGTGAATAAAGAATGGCCTTTTTCCACCTTGAAGAAAATGGAGTCCTATGTGATTTATTCCCATGGAACTGGGGATAAACTGGAACATTCCCATGGGATACTGAGATGGTTCCTGGGTGTGGAAGAGGTTTTACAGTGACTTCTGTGAGCCAGAGAGAAGTTTGATGAGAGGATCCGTGTTTAGCCCTGAAAGAATTCTCTACCAAGGTTGTTGATATAAAAACCAAGAAAGAAAGAAAAATAAGAGAAACCTGCAGCTGTCTGTTCCAATGAGCACTTCGTTCATCTCTCATGACCGATGAGTAAACTCACGAGTTTTGTAAGAATGTATAAAAAGCATGCATGCTAGAATAAAACCAGTTTGAAGCCTTCTGAAAAAGGAGTGTTGCTCTGCATTGTCTCTGTCTCAACTCCAACCCCTGGGACGTGCAGAGCTTTGTCACTTGCCAAGGTGGTGCCTGGGGAAGGCTGGCCCTGATACCCACATCAAAGGCACCACAAAATCAGTGGAGCAGGTTTATCCCAGCACATGTTCTCCTGAGCAGAGCACTCCCAGCAGCTGGGGCTCAGTAAGGCAGCTCAGGCTCGCAAGGGGGTCATGCAAAGTGCTCTGCACTGGAAGGCACGAAAGAGCCAGAAGCGTTTGGCTGGAGCCAAGGAAGGAGAGTTCATGGAATAAAAATGCAATTCCCCAGACTGAAACAGCAGCAAATCCTGTAGGATTCTTTGCCAACATTTGTTTGGGAACACAGCAGAGCCTAAATTATGCAGCACAGTGTCAGGCTGGGGAGGAGGAAACATGGGCGAGCAGCTGCATGGTATGCACTGGGGATGCTTTAACTTCTCACTGCCTGCTTGCAGCTCCAGGAACCCTTGGGTGCACAAGCCATGACTTAGGTTGAGATCACTCTTTTTCCTGTTCTAGCACTAGTAGCATCACAGAGAAATCCCAGGGAAAAAATAGAGGCAATCCACCATTAATTTTATCACCAAGGAGAGTTGGGTTTGAGTACAGCTTGCCACTATTTTTTTGAGCACAGCTTGTCACTGTTTTCAGCACAATACTTCATTTATTCTAGGCTCTCACCACCCAGAGGGAAGCAGCTAAATGGGTCAAGTTAGAGATGTTGCATATGGTAAAACCAAGTTGAACCTCATATCAGCTTTTGCAGAACATTTGGCGTAATGAGTGAAAAACCTGGGTTTTTCTATCCAGTATTAATTTCTAATTTGCTTTAAGCAAATAAATCAGATTAATGCTAAAATTTCCCATACTAATGTAATTATTCATATGCATAATTATCTGAGTATTTTTAGAAATAACAACTAAATTTACTGGATTTTTAATACTACTTGGAGAAAGTGTTATGGATAACTTTATTCAAGGGCCTACAGACTATGATTTGGAGAAGCTGTTATTACTGGAAGCAAGAGTTTCTGAACTCGTCAGTGAACTGCTTCTATTTGTGTTGTCCTTAAACCCAAAATGCATAATTCCTATGGGATTGCTCTGCATAGGAAACACTTAATTTTGTGCCAGATGAATTTAAGTTTAAATAGTCTATGCATTGAAGGACTCCAGCAAGTTTCTCCATCCCGAAATTAATTTGATATTTTGATGTCTCCTTAGAGCTCCTTAAAATTGTTCATTTTGAGTTCAATGCAATTCTTATCTGCATGAGATCTGCCAAGTAGATACCTGAATGTTTTTCTTTCTTGACAAAAGTTGGACACTAACTGATGGAATATCCTCTGAAAGTTCTTTGTGGATGGATGGATTGATTATTTTAATTTGCTTTACCTGCATAAATCCAGATAACAATACCTTGTATAACCCAACTGCTCTAGTTGTTCCCCAGCAGGCAGAAATTAAGATCTGCTGTGTTCCTTCCTCAGCACTTCTGCATCTTTTTCACTGGTGTTGGAAATCTCTGAGCTTTCTATGTAGGTATCAGTCTGTGTTTTCACTGTGACCTTAGCTCAGGGCTGGGCAGTGATGAGAGAGGGCTGTGAAGAAGATCCAGCCTAGATTAGGATGCCTAATGAAGATCTGGTTGGCTGAGAAATCCCCACACCTGTCTCAGCTCACACACATTTCTTGTCTGTTTCTCTGTGGTGAGGCTGCCTGGTTGCTCTGAGCTGTGATTTAGCTAGTTTTGTTGTTGGGATGTTGTGCTGGAGCCTTTCCCAGGGGACCAGTAGTGTATAGGAACAATTCTGGTTCCTTCCTCCACAGGCCTTTCCTGGTCTGTTTTGAGTTTCAAGTCATTTTGTGGCTACATTGAGAGGATGAGAGGGAAGGCAGGTGCCTTACTAGTGAGAGAAGGGAGGAAAATACACATTAGTTGAATACTAACAGAGTTTTAAGGAGTTCCTTTAGCTGTAAAATCCTCACCACCCCTCACTTCCTGCACATGCTCCCAGCCTTCAGTGTTGCAGAGATACACATCTTGCACCCATTAACAGCTCAGTGATGACTCCACACAACTCCCTTCAGAGACAGGGAAAAGAGTGTGGGAGCAGTTTGGAGTCTCAGCATCTGTTATCCCTTCTGCCAAACTCCTGCAGCATGGCAACTAGATGGGAGTGATGCCATTTCTCCTCAAGAACCAAACTCCCTTTGAGGAAGGCTTTTCATTAAGGACAAAATCCTGGAACCTCAGGCACAACTCTTTGTTGTTGCTGATTTTGGTTTTTTTTTGTTTGTTTTGTTTTGTTTAGTTGGTTTTTTCCTCTTTGTTTGGGTTTTTTGGTCTTTTTTTGGGTTTTGTTGACTGTGAAATATATTTTGATTAGAGACACTGCAGAATGGAGAGTTAATTTAATAGGAGGAATAAAGTTATTTTATTCTCGTAAGAAGAGAAGGAACAGAAGACATCAAGGGTATATAGCATATGGTGAACAGTAAACTCAAACATTATTCTCTGATAAAGATACTGATGTTTACATTTAGTTTTAGCCACGTGCTTTCAGCTTTCCTCATCCATTACACATGTTAGCACAGGTGAAAATATTTAATTAGTGTTACCATTGTTTTAAATGTGGTTAAACATTTGGGGCCACTGTTCAAACTGCATTATAATGTGCATGGAGTAGAGGAATGCAGAGCCACCTTTGGGCATGTGGACAGAGCTGTTCCCTCAGCTCCTCCCTGTGATCAGGTGTGCGTGTGTGCAGTGTGCAGTGGCAAGGAAACGCTCCTAAGTCATGGCCACCTCCTTCAGGGCTCGGTCTGTGCAAGTCTAATATCTAGACACTGTTGCAGCTCTGGATACTGAGAGTATTTTGGCCTTTCTGTGCTGCCAGGCGCTGACACCCAGGAGAACATTTCACCTGAGGCTGTGGAGAAACTTCCAAATGGAATGATAGAACTGGCATTGTGGGCATGGAGTTTGAATAGAAGTGTGTGATATCACAGGGTGGAAAACTTAGAGTTTAAGGGTTTAGAATACAATAATATATATATAAAGCAAGATGGAGGTTGTAGGGTGGAGGCTGGTCCTCTTCTTCACTTTCTTCTCCATGGGTTTGGGTAGTATTTTGTAATTGGATAAAAAAGTTCACATTGTGGGACATGAGGGATTAGTTATTGTGTTAAAAGTGGAAATAATTTAGGTGTCATTTCTTAATTGGATATTTTAGCCTTAAAAGGCCTTGTAGAGAAAGATAGTCAGCCATTTTGTAGCTTGTTAGCAGAATGGTGTAGAACTCCCAACTTGTAAGACTGTGATATAGATAAGAAATAATAAACATCAGTTTGAACATAAAATACCATCTTGAGCACTTCAATCCCAACCTTAGTAGAGGCAGAAAAGAAGTCAAAGAATTGACAAGATACCTTATGAAATTTTAAGTCATACAGATTTAATCCAGGCAGGTTTCTTTAAGCATTGGGTAAAGGCATTAGCCTCACAGTTATTTGCAGAGAAATTTCATGTACAGCTTCACATACTTGCAAAACTTTGTCAGCATTGCACTCTGAGTAATTTCATCCCCATCTATATCTGGGCAAACCATTTGCTGAGGTATTTTCTGCCATCTGTGAATGTTCATCTGCCGTTTATATGCCAGATGTGTGTTGGCAGCACACATGCTACAAAAAACAAGGATCCAGAACTGTAATAACAATCCCAGTGCTGCAAATTGAGAAAACCCTTGCAACCTACTATCTAATAATGTAAATTAGTTTGCTAAATTAAGGCATTGTTTATATTTAAAGAACAAAACAATGACTTGCTGTAAATGTGGGTCTCAAGAAAGCCATTTTCACAGCTGCATGAGCCACAGAAGTTGGGGAATTCTGTTGATCCTAGCTGGTCTGCCCTGGTGACATTTAAGTTATTTCCCCATGACTTGAGTATTCCAGTTGCTTTACAGCATTCTTTGTGCCATTTAACCTTGGCTGACTTGTGGAGGATTTCAAAGCCACTGTTTTAGTATTGGATTTCTCATGACACCACCAGGGAATCAATTCAATTCTCTTGGTCAGTGTAGGGGTGAGGGGACAGCACTGTGTAACCCTAATTCAGAACAGTCTCAGAGAAAGAGGAAACTCTGAAACAGTGATTTAGCTCATGCACCAATCTGTATATATCTAGGACAGGGTGTGGTGAGAAATCCCCTGCATGTACAAGTTGTGTGGGAGGTATGCATACAAATCCACTTAACAGTTGAGTTTCTGTGAGGAATATTCTTCCCACACAGAATATTGGAAGAATTGAGGCAGTGTATTTGAGGAGAGCCTAAGCCCTGCCAATAAAAGCCTGACCCTGCTAGGCGAGCCCTGCGCTCTTGTGGCTAAACTGAGCAGCCTGGTACCAACTGTGGTCTAAATTTACCTTTGATATCTTTATATTCCCCCTGTCTGTGGCTGCAGCAGACATCCCCTGAGGCTGCACTTAGGCTGGCTGAGATGGCATGGAACTTTGCTAATGAGTCCTGAAGCTTCTCACATTCCCCCTCCAGGAGCTGCTGGCTGTTGGGAGATGTCAAAGGTCTGACTGAAAAGCAAATACACTGTCCCAAGGATCAAAGGGACCCTTGCTGTATCCCAGGGACCACCACAAGCATGACCAGAGTCTTCCTAATCCTCAGTTTCTATAATCAGGGCTCCATTAAAGTCTTTGTTTGCTCAAACGCCGGTGCTCCTGGGTCTATAAGAGCTGTCTCAGTGGAGCTGCAGCCAGAGATGTGCTCCCCATGTGTGAATTGCTCTCTGTGTCTTCGCAGACTGAAGGTGTGTGAGGCGCTGCCTATGAACCTGAGGGAATCAGGGATGCAATGAATTGAGCCCTTGCTGACTTAGGTGTGTGTTGGAATGTTGGGGGACACAAGACAGATGATGGACTTTGGACCTGGTTAACATAAGAGATTTGATAACAGGATGCCTTGGCATAAACAAACGGAACTTTGAGAATTAGACCCAGACTACAAGAAAATTAAATCAGATGAGTTTACCAGTAAAAGAAAATCTCATTAAACTCTGCAAGCAAGAGAAGTTATATGCATGTTTGTGTATGTGATTTTAACCTAATCATTGTAGTACACATTACTAGTTTCCCTGAAATAACATATAATTGCTTGTATCCCACAATGAAATTGGATTCTGATCACCGAGTCAGTCTCCCTGTCTCTCTCCTCTCTAAGAAAGGATCCTCTAACTCCCAACTACAGGGAGTTACAGGATCCTTTCTTAGAGACTTTTTTTTTTTGTCCCATTACTCAAATCAGCAGTCTTTTCCGGGAGTTCTGTCGTCTATTCACATGCTCAAAATAAAAGTTCGTTCCCCCATTCTTTTTTTTTAGGAGTAAGAATCCCAAGTTCAGATTGCTGTAGCACAGCCTGTCCTGGGGCATGTCACTGAAATCACAGCACCTCTGGGGAACCAGTATCCATATCACCTAACAAGACACATTTTATGATTCATGGACACTGATGTTTATGACCTTAACTAGAATGGATTAAAAAATGCACTTACTACTTACATATAAAACAGCTTTTTTAGAGAGAATAGTTTAATCATAGTTCATTATCTCTTAGTCCTGCTCTGCCCACCACCCCTAACTTATGCTACTTGTATTTGTAATATGCTTAAAACTGCTTTTCATTTTATTGGAATTTAATAAGCTTTAATAAAGGCATTTTTAAACTGTGACCCTGATTCCTTGAAGTCAGCTTACCTGGTATTTTAAAAGTCATCTCTAAAACTCCTTTTAGTGTATAAGACTTTATTTCTATTTTTATTATGACACCTGTAATGCTGAACTTTGTACATGTGCCAGTTAATTATGTTTCCATGCTGAATGCTGCGCCTTGAGCTGAATGGATGGCATGGGAATGTTGGCAGTGCATGGTGCAAGCACCTTCCTGTGTGTGGGATGTCCACAGGCAGAGGGTGCTGTACATAATTCTGTTTCAGGTAGAGTATATTGCTGTAAAATACATAAAAAATGAGAAAATAGGAGTCTTTCAGAAAGCAGAAGTCCAAGTCATTTTGCATGCATAGTGGCTACAGGGGGCTTTGATGTGCATTTGCATGTAAAATGTGTTCTGGCCACACTCTGTAAGAGGCAGGCTTTAATGGCTTTTTGTGGTGTTTGTGAGGGTCCCCAGGATGAGGTGAGAGATGAGAATCTGACTCCATGTTCTCAGAAGGCTAATTTATTATTTTATGATACGATATTATATTAAAGAATGCTATACTAACTTATACTAAAGAAAGAGAAAGGATATATCAGAGGGCTTCACAAGAATGAATAACAAAAACCTGTGACTCCTCAGGGCCTTGACACAGCTGGATCATGATTGGTCATTAAATTAAAACAATTTACATGCTGGGTAAACAATCCCCAAATCACATTCCAAAGCAGCAAAACAGGGAGAAGCTGAGGCTTCCCAGCTTTCCAGGAGAAAAAATCCTGGCAAAGGGATTTTTCAGAAAATATCATGGTGACAGCTTTTGGACCCCACTGGGTGGGAGGCTTTAGGTTATCCCTTAATGTTTAATCACATGGAATGTGTGTTTAGCAGATTGTCACCTGGAATCCTCCAGGCTGGGTGCTGTGAGCTGCTGATAGCCCTGCTGGAGCAGCTCTGTGTGCTAAGATGGCAAAGATCAGATTTCCCATTTGGGGCTGTTTGCAGTGGCCCTTTGCTCTGGCACTTATCTGTCAGGCCTGGCCAGGTGCCTTTGCATAGCTGGTAATGAATGTGGAAAACTGCTGCATGATCTGTTCACAGAACTAAGGTTTGTGTGTCTTGATAAAGGTTGAGGCTTTTCCAATGTAATTTTTTTCTTTGGTGGGAACATTTCCATTTTCTGGGCTTTTCAGTTTTTCTGTTTGTTTGTATGGTGTGGTATGGCCAAGCAATGCCTGTTCCCCCTGGAATTTGCAAGTGGAAGTTAGTATGGAAATGGAAATAGGAGCACAGCTGCTTTTGCAATGTGTATGAGAAGCACATAGGTGTCATTAATAGTTGTGTTCAGCTGGCTTTGTCCTGGCTGTTTTAGAATCTACTATTGGTCTATTACCGGTCACTATTTTTTTTCATTTTCTGCAAAAGAATAAAATTGTGTTTTGGAGATGAAATAGCACAGAAAAAAGCAATTTTATTCTTGTTATATTTATATATAAAATAGTATATAGCTACATTAAAACAACTATAAGAAGAAAGAACAAATTGAAAATTAGCTACTGGGGAGAAAAAGAAGAAATTAGTTAATCTGATGGCAAGAAAGACAATTTCCCTAAATCAGGCAACTAAAAAGAAAAGTAACAGTATTTACTTTAGGATAAAATGAGGGGTGTGCAGTAACAGCACAGTCAAAGCAAAGAGTGATGCATGAAAACAAACCTCAGGCTGAGGAACACCACACAGAAATGTATCAGTGTGACTGGTCATTTCATCTGCCTTTGTAACACAGAACCAGGGCAGCTTGGAGGTAAGGGATGAAAATTCAAGTTTTTTGTCACTGGCCTTCAAGCAGTGACAAAAAGCAAGTCAGTAGTGACTAAATTATAAAAAAATGAGTGACTGGTAATAGTAATGGATTCCAAAACAGCCAGGACAAAGCCAACTATTAATGACACCTATGTGCTTCTCATACACATTGTAAAAGCAGCTGTGCTCCTATTTCCATTTCCATACTAACTTCCACTTGCAAATTCCAGGGGGAACAGGCATTGCTTGGCCATACCACACCATACAAACAAACAGAAAAACTGAAAAACCCAGAAAATGGAAATGTTCCCACCCAAGAAACAAATTACATTTGTGATAGCTGTGTTGGCAGCCTCTGGATTCCTCTGAAAGTACTCTGTGATATTGCAGCTATTTGCTGACAGAAAGCCCTTAAATGCTGGTCTCAGTGAAAAGGAAAATTAAATGGAATGTCCTTTGAAAGACGCACCCCAGAATGAGCAAATACCTTGAATATTTGGTTTTGCACGTGCAGTAACTTAAGAGTAGCACTGGAGTAGTCTTAAAACAGCTTCCAACAGCTGGGGCTCTCCTGTGTACCTTGTCTTAGGCTAATACACTACTTAGTAACAAGGAGGTTTTGTTGAAGGGTTCCTCTTGTGTGGAATTGCTGTAGGACGCTGCACTGGTATGAGCTTATGAATTCCTCTCCAGAGGTCCCTGTTAGCAGAGTGTGATGTTTCTGTGCTGGGAATTCGAGTTGCTTTCCTGGAGGGATCTCTATCCTTTTATCTTCACAAATGCTGAACCTACTTGTGCTGGAAGAATGAATCCTCCCATGAGGATCTGATCTAAGTGTGAGGCTTACCTGTGCTGGTGGGACACCTTGCAGTGACCTGGAAAAAGCAATTTATTTGTAATCCATGGGAAGGTGAGGGCTGATCCTACTCATAAGGAGGAGTTACCTCCAAAGAGGACCCAACAATAACCTTAAAAATTATACTCTTTGTCAAATGAGTCTGCACCAACACTAATGTTATTTTCCAGGTAGATAATTCTGCCTGATAGGTATCCCTGAAGACCTCAAAATGAATAAGGCTGCTCTCTGGGAGGGCAGTACAGGGAAGGATTTCTACAAATAAACTCCATGCACAAATGGCAGTCTCAGGCTGGCTTCTGTTCAATTACTTGGCTGCTTCTGGAGTCCTACCAGAGCCTGGGAGAGCCTGGATTGACTTTCTGAAGCTCCTAGCATGCTCCTGTTGCAGGGTGGAGAAAATCAACTGTGGGCAGCAAACAGAGTGAGGCTGAACCTGTAACACTGCCAGGAGAGCTCAGGCTTATCAAGCCATGGGGTCAGGAGGGGAAGGGAGATAGAGACTGGCTTGGACAATGTGAGCTGAAGAGAACTTGGAAAAGGAAACTGTCAGAGTATCTGGGTCTTTGCTCAAAGATGTAAGTAGACATTTATGGAAGTGATGCCTCAGGTTTTAGCTTTTGTATTTTTCAGATTCTGTGCTGCTTTAGTGTGTGGGTCTGGGCTTCACCATAGGATGGTGAGCTGTGTGCACAGAGTAGGGAGACAAAACAATTCCTGCTCCAGCTGGGCACCAAGGACAAATGACCCAAATCTCAGCCCCAAGAGCACAAACACCGTGGGCTGGAGAGAGAAAAACAAGCAGGATGGGACTGCATGGGCTAAAGCTGGAATGGGACAATGAACTGCAAGATGCAAATGGAGCAGAACTGATCAAAGGGAGAGACCCTGTGAACAGTTGTCTATTTTTGTGACCATTTTGGTTCATCTTGGGTGCAGCCCTGGCTGGGCTCTTGTGCTGCCCAAGGTGGATCCATTGAAGCCTTTTACTAAATCCCTGCTTTATTCTTCAGCTCTGTCTGGTCTCTGTTCTAGGTCAGCCCTCACAAGGCATCAGAAGGTACTTGCAAATGGAGGGCAGTGCTTTTTTTAGCAAGTGAGGCAACTTTCCCAAAACCTGAATGTAAGTGGTTTTTCTGTCCTTGCTGTTGAATCCCTTTTAAGTTCATAGACTGTGCAGTGTTCTTGTCAGCCTTTGTAAATACACAGCAATTCATGAAGCACTATGGGAGCAATGGAGTCACTTCAGCCTTGCCTTTTCTGATTAAAACCAAAAAAATAAGAACAGTCTGAGATTGGATTTTCTTGAGCAGGGTGTTGCTGAAGCCAAATAAACACTCAAGACCCTAACAGGATTTTAAACAGAAAAACTCTGAACTAGAACAGCTTCACAGACAGTGAGATCTGATGCATCTCTGAACAGCAGTAGCTTTGCCTTGGATTTCATCTTAGTACTGTGCTGCATTCTTTTGCCAGGTTATATTTCCTCGAAAAGTGGACTCTACTTAGCTGCTCAAAACCAGCTACATGATCCCAGCTCACTGCTGAATTTGTGTTAAAAGGAGCTTCCAGTACAATCTGTACAAATATGTGTTGGGATGGAACCCAAATTTAGGTTCAGAAGTGCTGATCTGAGAACAAATGGTTGCATTCAAGGAAGGACATGTTTTAAGACAAAAAAGTCATGTTTTGGAACCTTAATTGTCCATTTCTTTTTTCCATGCCTAAACACAGCTATATATGCTTGTGACTAGTAATGCTTTTTCTGGGAAGTTATTTGATTATTTATATTATTTGACTATGCAGAGAAATCACTGTTTTCCTAGCAGGCATGCTCTTCCCCTTCAAATCTATGTCAAACCAATTAATAGAAAACACATCATTAGAACAAAATGGGAACAGATGTGTTTCAGAGAGGCAGTGTGAAGATAGAGCTCCGTTATATTGCTTTCATTGGAGGGAGTTTTTGGGAAAAGAATAAATATGTGACTGAGCGTAATGATAGAAGATTACAAAAAACATGACGTGGCTTGGGAGGGGATAAGAGATAAGGACTGTTAGAGGGAAGGAAGAAATGCACACATCACAGAGAAAATTGGAGGTTAGGAAGAAATAGGTAATTGAGATTTGCAATATTTAAGTGGATTTAAAGGAATAATGGACAAGGTGAGCTATAAAGAAGAGTTCCTGGAAACGAGTGTAGATTTCAGGTCGGGGCAGCAGTTACTTTCCAAGCCTCAGAAGTAGCATGTGTCTGATGTTCAAAAGACTGCAAGTGATTAAGGTCACTACACACCAAAACTGATCCATGTTAACCATATTAAACCCTCTATCGAAAGTCACTTTAAGCATATTCTAAATAAGCTAAAAGATTAAAGGAGACCTGTTGGTTGGATCCTTGAATCTGGAAATTATTTATAGTTCTGAAAACGAGCTGTGTTGAGGAGCTTGAGCTAGCTGGCTTACAACTACTTCTCACATGGGAAGAGAGTGTGGTACCTCCCCTTTTCTGAAGGCAAGGAAGAACTTCAGTTGGCTTCTTCAAAGGTGACACCTCAAGTGACTTCCAGGTACATGAAGTGACTTTGTTAGACTGAAAGACACCCCCTCCCACTGCCATGCCATGCATTCCCCCTGAATACCTATTTATGGGCTAAGAAAACTGCATGGAACAACGTGCTAAACACACGGGATCTGAAAGGATGTGCAGGAGTGCACATTTATCTTTTATTATCTCCCTTAAGCAGTGCTGTTATTCAGGAGCTCTAACAGCCATCCATTATTCATCAGCTGCCTTTCTCCTCAGCTGATTGCTGAGCAGAGCTGCCATGTGGAACAGCAGCCTTGCAGAGTGCGAAGTGGTATGGATGCTGGATTATGCAAGGGAATTATCTGCTCCACTAAAGGTCTGGTTTCCAGGGCTTCTGGCACAACTGAGCAGAAAAAGTCAGTGCAAATGTAGGGACATAACGTTATACCTGAAAAGATTAAGATAATAATGCCATAAGTAACTCCTTCCTGTAGAGCTAAATCCAAGGCAGCCTTTGCTTAGGCATTCCAACGTGGGTGAGCTTTCATCCTGGTTTGGAAGCTGCCTCAAGTGCACAAAACACCAGGAGTTCAGGTGTTCCAGCCTATTTCACCTGAAGCTGGGTGGCTCTTAGAGCACAGTGTGGAGCAGATGTGCTGTCAGATGCTGGCTTTGTGTGCTGGAGGTGCCAGAGCAGGGGATTTGCCACAGCCACCTGTCTACTCTTTGTCTTGAGCTCAGCTAGCAAACATTCCCCCTGTAGTGCCAGTTGAAAATGCCTTTCTGGAAAAGAAAATGTAGGAATTTGGATCCCTTGGCTTATATGTAAACACTTAAGGGTTTGGCACAGTGATTAATTTACCTGCTTTCTAAGGGTATCCCCATTCAGGGATGTGTAGCACCCCTCCTAAACCCTTCCAGCTTGGTTACCCCATGATGATCTCATGATCTTCTGCCTTACAAAGCAACCTACTCCAGCTTCTCAGGTTTTCTGTGGCGGCAGGCACAGCATTTGTACTGCACGTGCTCTATGTAGGGCTTTAAACCCCAAGCAGAAAAAAAATTATGTGCTGTGCATGTAATTTACCTTGCCTGCCTCAGGCATCAGATATCACATGTGGCAGATCAGTGATTGAAGTAATTGATAGGAGGTTGGAAGAGCTGTAGGATATACAGTGTAATGAAACAATTTTGACTTACTCAAGTTTTCAGCCTTGAAGCAAGAGGGCACCAAGACTGTGCTTAATTACGTAAATGAGTACTGGCTGTCAAAGTGTTAGAAACCCATGTCACAGAGCTTTGTGGCATTAACTGGGATTAGTATCAAGCTCACTTGATGGCCTGAGAACTTCCTACCACCCCTACAAACAATGCAGACCTGCTGTGCAGAAATTCATTTGTGTTTCAGTGTTTGTAATAACATGACTGGTATGAAAATAACACCACAAAATAAAATAGCAAGAACAGGGATTAGCTATTTAAAGTCAAAATCTTTTGTTTTCTAGAGGTATATTGAGATCTTGCATAAGAGCAAATGCTTTCTCTGGGTAATGTTCAAGCAGAATTGAATTTTTGATTATATAATCAACTCAGCTTTAAACAGCTATTACCACCTACTAAAATGGAAGTATTTTATGAGAAATCAACTGTATAAGGAGACTTCAGAGCATTTTAAAGCAAATGGGTTTTTTTACCCTTTTTTAGCTGACCTGTTATGATAATGGTGCTTCCTTTGAGAGACCTTTTAGGCAAGGCTGCCCACAATAAACTTCTGGGCTATGAGTGCTCCAGGCCATACTCTGTGTTCAGGGCAATGGCCAAGAAAAAGTGCAAACCAGTGCTCGCACTGCCCATTCCTGCAAGCTGCAAATCACTCTCAGTGTATTATAATAATAAAATTCTGCTTCTCAGCCTTACATGGCTGCATGATATTGTGCCAATAGCAATTTGAAGGTATCTTGTTTCAAATAGCTAATGTGTGAATCAGACTCCAGGATGCCAACAAAGCTGGTTCACAAGGAAAGGTGTTCCTTTCTTTTGTGCTGCCTGAACTTCGTTACCCTGCTGTGATGCTTAATGAAATCCTTGTGCAAACTGTGAATGCTGATTTTTTTTAATAAGCCAACTACCAGGAACAGTTCTGTGTTCTCAATCAGCTGTAAGCTGACAGAAGCCTTGTCACACTCCATTTTTGGAGGCAGCTAAAGGACAATCCAAGCAGGCATTAATTGAGCATTTATATTCATAAATATGAATATGCTAAAACTCTCTACTGAATTAAACTCCTTGTCCAAAGAAGACTGAATGGGGTGGCCTAGCAGGAGCTAATTTTTGCCAGGACAAGGTTGGGACAGCTCAAGGAACCTGTACTTTGATTTAGATGCTGTGTTCACCTACTGGGACCAAAGTGTTTTAGGGACAGAAAAATCTCATGCTAAGCATGCTAACAAACATGGAGGGCCTGAGGAGCTTGAAAGGACTTTAGGAGAAAGTTATTTTTGCAGATCTGTGCAAGGCAAATCTCTTTGAAAACCATGAACACTTGCAGCACACTTTGCTTGGCCTATAGCAGATATGTCCAGCGGCAGTGAGGTGGCAATCAAGACCCATAACACCCAAGAAAGCAAAATGCTATTTATGGGTGTTGTGTATTACTGGGGTGCCACCCACTGCAGTCTCCTCCAAGATGCTATAGTAACTTCTTTGAGCCAAGTCTAATGAGCTCATATTGGCCTATAACACACCTAAGATAGCTCAGCTACCTTTAGAAGCATACAAATTAGCATAATGGCTCCTGTTGCAGTGTTGAAAACCAAAAAGTTTAAAAAAAAGCAAAATAACAAACAAAACAACGAAGCTAGAAGCCAAATGGTTTTGCTCCTAGTAAAACATTTTACAAAAACAATTACTTGCTTTATTCTCTTCTTTTTCTACTAAATTGCCTAAGCAAGACTTTTTGGCTTCTATCCAATTACCTATCCTTAAGTGTGAGGCGAAGTCCCCCAAATCCTATGAGATGTCTTTTCACTTAATCAAAGAAAGAAACTTCTGAGCTTCTTTCCTTTTAAAGAGACAAAAGATATTTTTGTCACTCCATCAACAAAAAGCACACTCCTACACCAAGAAGAGCCTGAGAATGAGCTGAAGAAGCAATGTCTGAATTGTGCTTAGTGCCTGAAATCAACTGTGTGCTTCAAAGTTCTGGTCCTGGCCTAGCCTAGCTTGATATGAGGTGCTCCATCAAATCCAGAGTTTGTTAGATTATAGCAACAAGCATAGATTTAATAGCAATACATTCAAGGCAAACTCACACTATCAATTATAAAAGGATATATAAATATAATATATAATATTATATGACATATAATATAAATTATATAATATATAATATAAAAGCAGAGGTGACTGCAGCCTGAATTTCTCAGGTAAAGTAAAAAATTAAACCTCTACTGCAGGTTTAATTTCTCTCCAAATTAAACCTTCAGTAGAGCACTCAGAAGGAAGTAAATATTTACTACACTAGGAGATCATTTTGGGATTTAAACCTAGTATCAACTTCCCTACCAGATGCACACACCTTGCAGGTCAGAGCTCCTGAAGAGCTGATGAGTTCCCCAGCTGCTTGTGCACCAACAGTCTGCTGTTATTCGCTTACAAGACAAGTGTAATTTAAGATTTAGAAACCTCTCCTCATCCTCTTTGCAGCAAAACTCCTGTTTTGTTGTTTGATATGTTTTGTGAGAGCTGACAGCCAGTCCACCTTGCAGCTCTTAGGTTGCTACTGAAATATCTTTGTAGGGTATTGTTGATGCCTTAGGATTTTGGCTTTTATATTTTTCATGTATTTATAATCCTGCAGTTCTTTAGTGTATAATTCTGAGCTCCACACACAGTCTGAGCTTCTGCTTTCCCATTTTGGGCATACACAACAATCCCTCTCCCCATGGTCCATTTTGGGTGTAGCCCCTGGAGGGCTTCATCTGCCCAAAATGTACCTGAAGGGCCTTCAATAAATAGAACTGCTTTTTATTGCCTTGATTCTGTCTGGCCTCTGTTTATAGGTAGCCCAAAAGCCATCATTGTGACTGAGTGCTTTCCAAAGGCAAGTACCATCCCTCCTTTAGAGCATGATTGAAAGCCAGCTGAAATGAGCACAGAGAACCTGATTGGAGCCTTGCATCAGGCACCCTCTGCCATCCCAGATGGTAGGAGGGAGAAATAGATGCAAACTGAGAGTTTTGAGCAGCTTTTCACAATTTTTTTCTTGAAGATGCTAGGGAATAATTACAGTCTGAGACAATTTCTTTTTCTGCTTGATGTGGATTTAAAAAGAGCTTTTTATAATGCAGCCGCCTGTTTAATGGGCAGTGCAAAACTTCTTTGTATTCTAGAAAGCTGCCTGTCCAAAAGGCAGGATTCATTCTGTAGTACCAGGAGACAACTGCAAAGAGGTGAACTCTGGTGATGCCTGAATATCTCAATAGCTTCCTCTGTTCTGCAGAAAAACTTGAGGTGATTTATTATTTAATTTAAAAGTTTAATTTGTCATACACTGATAACAAAGTTTCTTATGAGTGCCAGTAGTTAATCTTAGAAAATTTACAATCTGTTGAATGGAAAAATATTGCAGCACTGATATTTCCAGTGCAGGTGAAAACCTTGGGTCCTTGGGAGATACTATGACTTTAACATGGTGAAGCCAGAAAAATTAGGTATATTATATCCAGGCCAGTGATGGTATGTCTTTTTGGATCTTGGAAATCAGAAAGTTTAAGTCAAATATTTAAAATAAGAGCTGCTGTTTACTTAACCATTATATTTGATCACAGTGAGCACCCTTTGTAGAAAGCTAGAGGAGTCCCTTTGCTCTTTTATAGCATAAAGGCAAATGGAAATATTAAAACTGGAAACCTGAAATGCAATATATTACATTTCAGATTTTCCAAGACCAATAATTCAGCTTTTAATATTTCAAATGAAGTCCATCACCATCTTGCAAAATAATATTGATAAATATATTCAATTCAAGGTTAGTTTAGCCACAAACACTCAGATTAACTTTTCAGAAACACACTGATGTGGTGGTAAGAACTGCTCTCATTCTTGAACAGTCATAGAAAATTTAGGTGTCTTCTATGATTGTTTACCTAAGGTTTGCCTATAAATATTAAAAATTCAGCATGATGAGGTCACAGTACAAAAACCTTTTGAATTTTTTATAGCCTGCACAAAAACCTACTGTAATTTGGGCTTGACTAGTGCTGAATGAGGCATGAACTGAAACCCAGCTGTGACTGTTTTGATTTCCATTCATTGTTAAGTTGCATGTCCAGTTCAACAAGTCCTTTACTGGATGTCAAATCTATCCCAGCAAACCCCATTGCATTACACCTTTAAACACTGCCTGTGCAAAGGTGGCAAAACCAAAGAGATACTTTTTTCTTTGGGATGTGGCTCCAGTAAAGCACATGACATGCAATTAAAAAATCCCACAACCCCAAGAACAACAGAAGATAAATAGTCATTTGAATCATAACAAGTGTCAGGACAGGAAAATTCTTCATGATTGCAGCAAATAGTTTGAATGTATTTGTATTGTATTAATTTAGCAAGTCAAAACAGACCATGCCATGACACAGCTTTGGCTCTATAGTTTTCCCAGCAGCTGAGAAAATTTCCAGATGAAGGAAGAATAATGGAGTTGTTTAGGTTGGAAAAGCCAATCTGCCCCCAGCCTGCAGCTCTGCAGAGGTTTGTTGTGACCCAAGGGCAGGACCTGGCACTGCAGCTTATTGAACTTCATGCCATTGGGCTGGGCTCATGGATCCAGGCTGTGCAGATCCTTCTGCAGGGCTGTCCTGCCCTCCAGCAGATGGACACTGAGCCAGCTTGGAGTCATCTGCGCAGTGACTGAGGGCTGGAGCTTGTCTTCATCATGGACAAAGATGTTACACACAGCTGACCCCAACAGTGAGCTCTGGGGAGCCTCCCTTGTGACCAGCCCCAGCTGGATGTCACCATGCCCCTCTGGGCTCTGCCATCCAGCCAGGTTTTAGCCAGCCAAGAGTGCTGCTGTCCAGGCCAAGGGCTACCAGCTTTTCCAGGAGGATGCTGAAGGAGTCACTATCAAAGGTGCTGCTGAACTCCAGGGCAATATCCACAGCCTTTCCCTTGTCCATTTAGTGCATCTTCCTCTCAGAGGAGGAGATCAGGCTGCTCAAGCCCAACCTGCCCATCATGAATCCATTCTGTGTGGGCCTGATCCCCTTGTTGTCCTGCAGGTGCTGTCTGATGGCACCCAAAGTGACCTGCACCAGCACTAAGATCAGACTGACAGGCCTGAAGTTCCTGGGATTGTCCTTCCCACATCTCTTGTAGGTGGGCATCACATTTGTACCCTACAGTCAGCTGGGATCTCACCAGTTAGACAGCTCTGCTGGTGATGATTGGATGTGGCTCCTCTGTGTTTTACCTCCATGCTCTAGAAATGGCTTGCCCTATTTTCCTCTGCTCTGGTGTCATAGTTGAGATGGAGACAATACAGAGCAACACTCAATTTTCAGAAGGCTTCAAACTGGTTTTTATTCTAGCATGCATGCTTTTTATACATTCTTACAAAGCTCTTAAATTTACACTTTACTCATTGGTCAAGAGAGACAAACAAAGTGCTCAGTGGAACAGGCAGCCGCAGGTTTCTCTTATTTATCCTTCTCTCTTTCCTGGTTCCTATGTCAATGACCTTGGTAGAGAATTCTTTCAGGGGTAAACATGGATCCTCTTATCAAACTCCTCTCTGGTTCCCAGAAGTGGCTGTAACACCTCTTCCACACCCAGGAACATCATGAGACTGAGAGCAGCATCTCTGTCAGTATGGGCTGCACTTCATGCTCAGCAATGTGCTCCAAATCACCTCCTGACACTGGCATCTGGGGGAGAAACACCAAAGCTGTATAAATGAAACATTCAAAGTGCATATTTACACCATGTGTTTGGCTTTGCCTCTTGCCTGTGTGCTGTAGTTGTGTAAAGGTTGGCTGTAAATGCCACTTGAGGCAGGGTCTGTCCTGTTCAGATGTTTTTTTTCTCTCAGAACAGCAGGCTTGGGGTACTTCCATGGCTCTATTTGGGACTAAATGTAGTGGAGGGCTTGAACAGCAAGCAGAACATCCTCACCTCACCAAGATCAGGGCTGGAACTGAGTTTGATTAGGGATACACAGAGCCTGTCATTTCAGTTGGCTTGGAAGCAAATCTCACTTATCTTAATGTTGACAGTACTAAGGTCAGAATGTAATCTATCATTACAGAGTGACTGTTCATTCTAATCATGCTGTTTATCCTGAAGGACCTGGAAAGACATCTGCACTTTGCAATCCCTATCTCTCAGGAATTATAATCTCTTGTTGAAATTGCTTTCCTAGGAGAACTATCTCATTGTTTTCTGCCGGTCCCTGTTTCTGATTTTTCCTCTTTCAGTCGTGATCTTTTAGTGTCCGGCCTGATGAAATCAGTTTGAGGTAATTTCAGCCAACTCTCTACAGACCCTGTACTCTGGATCAGTGTTTTATAGGCTGGAAATGCTGTGACTACCAACCAACCTGTGACAAAGCTGAACCTGTCAAAAGAGGCTTTAGCATTTGAAAAATATTGCTTCCTATGAAGAAGATAGAAATGAGGGCTCTTAAAGATGCTGAAATCTAGTCCCTGATAGTGCAATTTGTGCTTTTATCATCTTCTCCAGATACTCCCTCCATATGGTTCAAGGAAAAACTGTCCCATTTGTATTGCTGTCGTTGGTGTTATGCTGCTTTTTGCAGAGAAAGGTAATGGTGTCATCCAAAACAAAATAGAACCTTGAAGTCACCACTGCAAAGCTCTTTAACATGAGAAATTTCCTTCAGAGCAAATTAACTGATAGATACAGAGTGGAAATATTTCAATTATTCAGATCATCAGGATGAGAGTATGTTTATTGTTCTTTGCTATGTATAATGTGTGTGTGTATGTATACAAATATATAGGAAAGAAAAATTTTAACTTATGAAACTAGTTAGGAAAAGTTTTTTTCAAAATCTTAGATAAACTTTTAGAAGTGAATTTCAGGTTGAAATTCTGTTCAGGTGTTTGCATTTATCACATCATCCAGTTCCTGGTGAAGGAAAACAATGGGAAGAAAGATGTCAAAAAAGGAGAGAAAAAATACCAAACCAAACTGGATGTGAATTTATAGAAATAAGTTTAGAACACACAATGTTCTTTGAAAAGCATGAAGGTTTTAACCAGATTGTGTAATTAAAAACTGGGTCAATCATGTTTTTTCATTAAAAATGTAGACATTTGGGCTAGTTCTGATTTTAGCATCAAGCATGTAAATATGCCATTAAGAAACACTTTCAGTCTAGCATTTGAATTTTCATAAATAGTGCTTCAAAATCCTACTTTCCTGTAATTTGTGGTGAAAATCTTGTGACTGAGTTTTTTCACTGGCATTAGGGAGATGTTTGTAGCAGTGAATTCCTGGACTGGCAGCTAATGTAGGAATCACAGGAAACATATTTAGCTCTTGAACAGATGCAGTTTAAACGTGTGACCTCTTCCCAAACCTTTTAAGGATTGATTTTTTTTTTCCCTCCAATGAAATTATCAACAATAATAAAAATATTTGTGGCTGTCTACTGAAATTTTTCAGAGCCTGTTTGAATTGAGGAGGAAGCAGCATAAGGGAAGGGATTCTGAGCAGAGACCACCAGTGCTGCCAGATACTTTAAAAATGTGTTTATAAGCCAGGAGAGAAAGCTGCTTCTCCCAAGGCTAAGAGGAATGAATCATTGATGTGGGAGGTACAGTGTCATCCAAGAAAAGAGAAACTCTTCTCCTTTGCACCCAAGCCACTGCTTAGGAGGTTAAATAATGTTTTTAGATACATTGGTGTGTTGCAAAGCAAGGCAAACATCCTCAGCTCTTCATGTTCCACTACATCAATCACTGTGGTGTTGATACAGGGCTTCACTCCCCTGGAACATCCACGTGATAAATGTGAAAAAACCCCAAACCCCACATTTACTGACATCCTTCTGCTGGTTTGAAGCACATGGAGCTGTGTTTCCATCTACTGAGTAAGAAGAATGCTGACATTTATAACCATTTCTTGGTTATATTGAATATTTCTTGGTTGTATTTATAACCTTTTCTTAGTTGCATTTATAACCATTTCTTGGTTTCACCTTAAACCCCAAATAACCTTAAAAGAATTCTAGCAAAATGCTTTCATGCAACTGGAAACATGTAAAAAATGTAATTTAGGAGGTACTTGATATTAATCTTTTTTCCTAGAGTTGGCTTAGGAATTCTCTAAGGATTTTCTTGGACCTAGAAAGGGAAGAACATGACATGGTCATGCTCAATTCTGTTACTGCCTTTCATTGAGGACTTCAAGCTGTTATAAGGACTGGCAATCAAACTCTCACTCATTTCCTTGCTCAGTGCTGCTGTGTGGCTGCATTTTATTTTAAGGGTGGAACTTATATTTGTCTCTTCTCTGACTTTTATATTTCAAATTTTCTCTTCATTCACCCCATCATTTCTCAGGCATTGAATTGCAGTCTTCAAGGGAGATTGAAATTAGTAAGGATTTTTGGACTATAAAATTAGGATTATAGATTTATAAAATTAAAAATTAAAATTAATTAAAAATTAATTTTTAAAANTTGTCAGTTGATCCAAATTTTCAGAGCATAAACTGAGTCAGGTACTGTCTTTTATATGCCATCCTAAATTTATATTCAGTACTGGAACAGTATCTTCACTAGAGGCAGGAAGAGGTATGGCCATTAAAAAGTAACATTACACTGCGCTAGAAAAGGCTGAATGAAGAGCCCCTCATTTAAATGGGAGTAGATGTGTTTCCTTTTTTCTTTACAGCACTGTAATTATAGAAAGCAATTTTTTTCAAACAGTTGTAGAACTTCTGCTGCTTTTACCTCCCT
The DNA here is from genome assembly GCA_013398715.1 of Nesospiza acunhae. Classification (NCBI taxonomy): domain Eukaryota; kingdom Metazoa; phylum Chordata; class Aves; order Passeriformes; family Thraupidae; genus Nesospiza; species Nesospiza acunhae. The sequence continues at coordinate 158,926 of VZSU01000778.1, forward strand.
GCCCACCTATTGGCCATTGTGCTCTCAGTGTAATTGTATGATAATTAGTATGATAGAGTAATTACTATGATATAGAGTACAACTGACTGTCATTCCAGGATAATAGTTGGAAGGTAAATAAATTCTACTAAAAAATCCTCTCTGCTGCCACGAAGCATCTTGATCGGCAGACAGAAAGCAGAGAAGTAGAAATTCTAAATTAATTTTATGTTTTAAGTTTTCAGCTCAATTTTTTTCACCTATTAAGAGTCATTTCATTAAGCTTTTTACCACAGTAAATTGGTTCTGCAAAACTCTTGCAAGGGACTCAGTGATGTACTTGGAAGCTGTAGTGCTTTTTTAACTTCCATAACAAATGTTAACAAAGGGGAAATTTTTGAAGCTATGCTCATTGAAGCCAAAATTGCTGTCCAACATGGATTCAAAACAATCCTCAACACCACTTTTCTATCTTAGGCCTCAGAATTTTCCAAGCCTTCTTCACCTGCAGTCTAAGTGCAACAAATAATCTTTAGGGTGGGTTCTTTATCGTGATGTTTTTACCTGAACAAGCTTCTTCCAGATTATTAACCTGGCCCAATGGATCAGCAGACAAGAATGGACTCCACTCCCCTGGAACACCCATGTGACAGATGTGAAAAAACCTAAACCCCACATTTACTGACATCCTTCTGCTGGTTTAAAGGACATTGAGCTGTGTTTCCATCTATAGCTTAAGAAGAATGCTGACATTTATAACCATTTCTTGGTGGCATTTATAACAATTTCTTGGTTATATTTATATATTTCTTGGTTGCATTTATAACCATTTCTTGGTTATATTTATATATTTCTTGGTTACATTTATAACCATTTCTTGGTTTCACCTTAAACCCCAAATATCCTGTAAAAGAGTTCTAGTAAAATGCTTTCATGCAACTGGAAGCCTGTAAAAAATGTAATTTAGGAGGCACTTGATACTAATCTTTGTTCCTAGAGTTTGCTTAGGAATTCTCTAAGGATTTCCATTCATTGTTAAGTTACATGTCCAGTTCAACCAGTCCTTTACTGGATGTCAAATCTATCCCAGCAAACCCCATTGCATTACACCTTTAAACACTGCCTGTGCAAAGGTGGCAAAACCAAAGAGATACTTTTTTCTTTGGGATGTGGCTCCAGTAAAGCACATGACATGCAATTAAAAAATCCCACAACCCCAAGAACAACAGAAGATAAATAGTCATTTGAATCATAACAAGTGTCAGGACAGGAAAATTCTTCATGATTGCAGCAAATAGTTTGAATGTATTTGTATTGTATTAATTTAGCAAGTCAAAACAGACCATGCCATGACACAGCTTTGGCTCTATAGTTTTCCCAGCAGCTGAGAAAATTTCCAGATGAAGGAAGAACAATTATGGAATTGGGGAAGAACGTAACAAAAATGGGCACTAGGGCACATCACACCAAGGCAATCGCAACACTGAGTCATTGCCAAGTTTGGCAAGGCGATGAATAGAAATAATAGTCTGAAAAATGTGTGCACTTTGGATTTAGCACAAAGAATGTGTCTGAGGACAGCCTTTCTTCTGCTGCTGGCAGTTTCCAAGGGTATAAAAGTGTTTGAGCTGGGTGACTTCAAGCAAGGAAAACAACACAAGTGGTTTTTCTCAATATCCAATCAAATAAAATGATATTTTGGCAGATCCAGAAATGCTATTTCCTGCTTGGCTCCCCTCCAGTGTTATTTCTAAGGAGGGATGTGAGGGAGTCAGTTAAGATGAAGGGGTAACTATTCCAGTGGGCTGTAACCACACAATGCCAAAGCACTCTGAGTAAATCAATCCTTTTATTAAAACAAGGCATGGGAAGTGCTCTATCCACTCTTTNNNNCCCCTCTCTCCTGAATGGATGCTGTACATGCAGGCTCCTTGTTCTGAGTTCCCAATGCCCAGATTTTTGGTTGGCAATCTGTAGCCTTCTCAATGAGTCCTCCTCCTCCTCCAAACTTCTTTTGGGAGTTAATATTTGAGTACTCTACAATTTATTTTCAGCCTAACTAGTTCTGCTCTAGATTCCTGAGTATAGCACCAATGCTAACTAGTCAGAGTAAGCCAGCAGTGCTGTCCCGAAGCTCAGGCTGTCCTAAAGGACTGACTTACAGCAATTGATGGGGGAAAAATGCTTGGAAAACATGCCCAAAGAAAATAGGGCAGATGAGTAACATAAAGTAGGTCTAACATTGAGAGAAAAAGTTCTGAAATACTGCGCTGGAACAGCCCACTTCAAAAGACTAATCCCTTGAGTTTGGCTTTATATGACACAGTATAAAACAGTTCTTTAATGTTCTGTCTGGGAAACCAAAATACAGGAAATCAGATCAGTGGCTCAGAGCTGCCTTAGACTTTGCCCTTTGTGTGAGCTCTGCCTGGTTGTAGGTGTCCAGGACTCATTTTCTCTTCATAATTGTCAGTAAATTGAAGAGATCCTGCTAGTTTTAGCCTGTATGCAAGCTTGTGCAGGGAGGTGTTGAGTGGAATGGTGTTCAGCCAGGACAGCTGCTGCACACATGTCCAGAACGTGTCTAGCTGGTGTTGGTGGTCCCCAAAATCCATTTGTGAGGCTCCAGGGCTGTCACTTGTGGTGCTCATAACTCTGCAGTTGTGTCCAGACCTCTGGGAAAATGTCTGGAACACGTTGTTTGGGGAGGGTGTCTGTGCTGATGTCATTCATTCCTGCCAGAGCAATCATCTCCAGGTGGTTTTGCTGCAGTGGGCGCAGGAAGTGAGCAGTCAGAAAATGGGAAAAGCCATTGCTCTGCTGCTGCAGCCTGTGGAAAGAGTCCAAGAGAAGCAGCACATTTGAGCCCAAGGGCTGTGCAGAGCCTGTACAGCCATCTGTGCTGACTTTGGTCTCCTGAAGTTTTCCCATTGAGCCAGTCCTGGGCCTGCAGCGTCCCAGTTTTCATCAAACAGCACAGAGCACAGCCCATGTGCACTCTGACCTCCCCGGCTCTGTGCTCCACATGCTGCCTGACACAGACCATGGGATTTGGGCTCCTGGAGCTCAGAGGTTCCTGGCTGTAGCTCTGGTCTGCTGTGGGGTTACCTCACACTGCTCTGATAATGGCAGTGTTTCCTAGACCTTGTGGATCTACTCATCCTCAGGAAGCTGCGAAGACACAGGAACTCAGCTGCTGCTGTGTCCCAGTGAGCTCTTGGTTGAGTTCTAATGTACTACCATTAGGTCCCTTTAATCAGTCTTTTTGTGTGGTGTTTTTGTTTTTTTGGTTTTTTGTTTTTTTTTTTTTTTTTTTTTTTTTTTTTTTAATTTGGTTGGGTTTTTTGTTTGTTTTTGGTGGTTTTTTGTTTGGTTTGGGTTTTGTGGGTTTTTTTTTTTTTTTTTTTTTTTTTTTTGGGGGGGGGGGGGGGGTTGGGTTTTTTTTTTTTTTTGTTTTTTTTTTTTTTTTGGTGGGGGGGGAGGGTTTGGGTTTTTTTTTTTTTCCCTAGGAAGTTTTGACTATCATGGAAAAAATCACTATTCCAAAGGGCTTTCCCTGCAGTAATTGTAAATCACTTGTAAATCAGTGAGAAGATATCTGCCCTAAAGCAGATATTATTTCTCCCTTGCAGTGTGCTCTCCAAAGCAATCTGCTGACATTTGTCTGATCTGATAGGTCCTGTGGACTCCAGAGAGAGGAACACCCCAGGCCAGGATACAGGTTGTTGCTTGTGAGTGCCATCATCACCCTGCAAAACTCATGGGAGCTCTGCTCCAATGGGGCCTAAACACTTGATAAATAATTAAAATGGTGAGCAGGAAATTTGGAGCTACTTACAAGCTGCTGTTTTGCCAAAAAAATGGTGGTAGCGCTTGTCTTAAACAAGTAGTTGTTGAAAAATTGTTATATCAGGAACACACACATGTATAAATTGTTTTAGCTCTCTTGTAGTCCTATAAACCTGAAATGAATGCAGTACTGGAAAAATTAAAAAAGAAAAAAAAAATCGTATTTATTTTGCACTGTCTGGGAAATGAACTTGTGTATTTAGTGTTGAGTTTCTGATGACTTAAAGTGATACTGTGAGACACAGTAAAGTTTGTTATAAAACAATAAATCCTATTTAAATTCCTTACTTGACATTGAATCTGGCTGCAGAATTTGATTTTGGGTTCCAATTCCAGAGATAATGTTTTTCCTTCCTTTTTTTTCCTTTTTTCCTAGCTTAAAGAAGTCTGATCATGGTTGGGCACAACACATTGTGGTCCTGACTGGTGGAGGGGGACGTCCCTCAAAGCTCTCAGTTGGAGTGCCACAGAATTCTTTTGTCATTCACCTGCTGAAGGTGAAAAGGGCACAGGGTGACCTGTGTGCAAAATGGAGAGACCCATGGAACTCCAAACACTTCAAACACTCCAAACACTGTAATCTGGAATTGCAGTGACACTGAAAAATTTCAATTGAAAAACTGTGTGTTCTTCCAGGTGACTTCAACAGCTTCTGTGCTGGTGGATGCATATGGTTGAATTCTTCAACTTTTAAACTCTGTTTTAATCTTCATGCATCTGAATAATGTTATTGGCACTACAGAACAGTGCACATGGAATTGCAAGGCTTGTATTAACTGTGCAGAGACGCTCTCTATTTTTTTTTTTTACATGAAACATCAGAGGAATAAAACCACTGTGTCAGTTCAGCTGAAAGTGAAATAAGCAAAGGTTAATTTTTCTTAGGAGAATATATTTCTGACAGAGTAGAAAAGTAGTGCAGAAATCAGATTTTAGCAAGACTGATAGTAAAATAGTTTTTCTTGAAACAAGGGCAAACAGTGCTCACGTACTACCAAAATACAGTGAAAAAAAGAAGGGAAAATGGCATCTTT
>VZSU01000780.1:15013-20013 GCA_013398715.1 Nesospiza acunhae
GTTCTCCCTCCCCAGCCGTGACACTTTTAATTGTTCTCCTTCCCCCTGTGGCTTTTCTTGGCTCTGTAGAGTCTGGAGCTGGAGCTGCCATTCCAGGAACACTCACCAAGAGGGTTTGTGTTTAATTGTTCACAGATTTATCAAGATAGAAGCAAAGCAGGCAACCTTGAGGTCAGATAAGCTGTTGGACCATGAGAGGGCTTCAGCACCTAAAATATTTCCCAGTTCTCCCCTTTCTTGCATTCTTTGATGCATTCAAGTGGAGAACTGGTCAAACCTGACTTTGGCTGCCTGAAAAGCCCTGGTTGAGCTCTGCATTGACAGCAGCTCCTCAGGGAGGGGGAGCTTGCTTGGAAACCACCGAGGCTGGAGAGCTGTTGGTTGTTTTGGGGTAGGTTGTTTTTTTTTTTCCCCAGAATATATGAGAAGCTCCCGGTGGGTGGAGAGGGAAAGTGAGCTGTGAAATTGTGAGTCTCGTGCTCTGTTGAAACACACCCTGGGGAAGGCACATCCTCCATAAACAGCAGACTTGGCCACGGACCAGGAAACCCTCCCTGCTCCCCTCTGCAGCAGAGCTGAGTGCTGGGGGTGGTGTTTCCATCCAGAAGGGCTGTTCTGGATCCTGTTCTTGTACCTTTCCAGCCCTTGGGACACCCACTGGAGGAGCCTGTTGAGATGCAGGTTGTGTCCCCTCTTTGCTCATCAGTTTGTGTCACTAACTGGTGTTACTGGTGGCGCTGGGCTCTGTGCTGGGTGCTGTGCTGGCTGTGCTCTGAGGCCTTGGGGGATGTTGCTGAGTCTCACTGAGCACTGATGGGGCTCTGTGGTTTGGATCCTGCTCCTGGCCTTGCTCCAAAATGACACAGATAGAGTTTGTGGCATGGCTCTGGTGCTGTCTTGCTGTGGGCACAGCTGTGCAGTGTCACAGACATCTTTTGTGAAAAATCCTTTCCTTAAGATTTTTTTCTCCTGAGAAGCTGAGAGGCCTCAAAAACAAAATGTAAACAATAGTTTGCTGCTGCTGTAGCATGCAACAAGTAGATCTGTGATTGCTCTCATGCAGTTATTTCTAATTAATGGCCAATCACAGCCCAGCTGGCTCGGACTCTGTCCGAGACACAAGTCTTTGTTATCATTCTTTTTCTATTCTGAACTAGCCTTCTGATGAAATCTTTTCTTCTATTCTTTTAGTATAGTTTTAATATAATATATATCATAGAATAATAAATCAACCCTTCTGAAACATGGAGTCAGATCCTCATCTCTTCCCTCATCCTCAGACCCCTGTGAACACCATCACAGTGCAGCAGCTGGGATGCTCAACAATCATGTCATGGCTGACCCCCAGATTGGGTAAAACCCACCTCTGGTGTCCTACCTGTCACAGCTCCACTAAAACCCTCTACTTTTATAGATTCCCAGACTCCACAGCTCTCTCTTCATCTCAAGACTGCTCAGAGAGTGGCCCTTGGTCTGCAGCTGCAGAGGAAACTTTATCTTGCCCTGCACAAGGGCAGAAGTGACAGCCAGAGGCACAAGGGATGGAGGAAGGGGATGTTGGACAGTGGGTGATGCAGAGCTGGTTTGGCTGTGGGGGCTGAAGGGCTGCCAGAGAGCTGTGGGAATCACACGAGTGCTGCAGGAAGAAAAGGTATTTTGGAGAAAAGGGCCTCAGAGGCAGCAGGAGGGGTACCAGGCGGGGTTGAGCAGCAAGGGTGGGGTCTCAGCCTGAGCTCTCCCTCTCTTGGCTCCTTGCCTTCCTCCCCCTCCTCTCTCTGTGTACAGTTTCCTGGTGCAGCCCTGCTCTGTCTCTGGTAAAGCTCAGCTTTGCCTGCTCGCCCAAGATTTGCTCCTCTGCCAGACCCTGTGTGTGCTCCATCCCTGGGATCGTCCGAGGCCAGGTTGGACAGGGCTTGGGATAGTGGAAGCTATCCCTGCCCATGGCAGAGGGGCTGAAACAAGATGATCTTTAAGGTTCCTTCAACCCAAACAATTTTATGAGTCTGTGATAACAAGAAAAGTTTTATTGTGCTGCTTGTTGCTCACAGAGAGATGTGAATCCAAACAAGGGGCTGACAGCAGGGCACCCATTTTTCTGCATTGAAGGATTCACCCTACAGCACTAATTATCCATCAAACCTGAGCATCTACTCCTTTTCTTTGCCAGCTCCCTCTTGTACAAGGCTGCAGGTTGTTCTGGTGGCTGTCAGTGCCCTCTTTTTGCTGGGAGCCTGTCTTGGTTCAGAAAGCCAGGTGTGTGCTAAGGAAGGCAGGAGCCTCCCCTGAAATGGAAAATGTAAAACCCCTCCCTCCAGATTTTAAATTAAGGGGCTCTCAGGCAAAAATATGGGAGCAGGAATAACAGTTCCTTATTAGGGAAGAAAATAACAAGATAAAATAAACAATGCAGTAAACCAAACCAACACTGACAGAGTCAGAACCCAACCTGACACCCTGTGGGTCGGGGTGTTGGCATCAGTCCCATTGGAATTGTGGCTCAGCCCTCCTGCAGTGTCAGGGGTGGTTCTGCTGGAGCAGGGATCCTGGAGAAAGGTGCAGTCTCTTCCTCTGAAGATCCAGTGGAAGAAGAGGCAGCTGCTGTTCCTCTGGGGAATCCAGTGGAGAAGCTGTGCTGGTGTTCCAGAATCTCCAGATTATATCCAGGTAGGAATGCTTGGCTCCTCCCTCTGGGCTCACATCTCCCAATGGGATGCTGTAGTTCTTATCAGCCATGCAGGGACATTCAATAGCTGTTATCAGCAGGTGTCTGCCCTGAGAGAGGATTGGGTGTGGAAGAGATAAGGAAAACTGCCCACTGAACAGCAGACAGCTGCCATACAGATGGCAAATGGAATACAATTTGCTTGGCAATCCAGGACAGCGTCCCTCTGTGTCCTGGCAGCATTGCCCAACACAAATCATGGGAAATCTGTTCTGTGTGGAACACTCTGTTCAAAGGCACCTTGGCTGGGACAGGAAGTTCTGCTGACAGATTTCCCCATGCAGTAAAATGTTGTAGCTGTCGACATAGGAGTGCATCTGAAGTGTCAGCTTTTTCTGTGAAACTCTACCGTGCTGGCTTCAAATCCAGTGTGAACCCAAGGACAGCTTCAGGGGGCAGAGGTTGCCTGAACTTTGGCAGAAGTTCATGTTGTGTTTTGAGTTGAAATTCAGGTTGCTGCTTCTCCCTGCATCCCTTCAGGTGGTGATGCACAATCTTTGTGCAGCTGGGAAGGACCAGCAGAAGCAGGACTGGTCCCTGATTGCCTCTGGTGGTCTGGGAGAAGCTGTTTGAGTTAATTGAGCTGTCTCTCGTGTTTCCTTCTCTACTTAAATAGGAATTGCATTGAACTGTGGAGGTCAGCAGTGTCTGGGGATGCGCAGAGTGTGGTATCTGTGTGAGGATGGTGAAGATGAGGTGTGGAGGCATCCCCTCCATCTGAAACTCTCCCATTCCCACCTCTGCCTGCCCAAGGTTCTCAGCTCCCAGTGACTCTCACATGTTTCCCTCCAGGTTCTTTAGATATTGGCTCCCAGGTGCCTGGCTTGTTCTTTGCTGCCTTTTGGATGTTTTTAGTACTTCTCTCATTGTTAGGAAAGTTAATTAACATCAGGATCTGCCAATATTTTTAAAGCTGCTTTCTAAGGTACACTGCTGCACATGAATAAGATTTTCTTTTTCCAAGCAGATATGTTAGATCCATCATCAAAACAACCCATCAAAAACATTCCCTTCATAGCCCTCTGTCCTGGTTTAGGGCAAATTTGGAAGAAAAATACCCTCTCATTGGTGTTGTATGGACTCAAGCAGTAAAGCCAGGCTGGTTTTCAGTCCTAATACTGGCTTGGAAAAAAACCTGCCTTTTTAAAAAATAAAGAGAAACTAACAACAATGAACACACCTGGTGTTTTCCAGCAGAGATGCAGAATTGGCTCTGTGGGGAGCTGCTCTCTCTCAGGAAGCGCTGGAAGTGGCCACTTGAATTTAATACTCTGCTCATCAGCTGCATCTGCCATGAACAAGAACATCTTGCATGGCAAGGACTTTGCTATTTTCCATTAAATAGGAAGCTGCCCTTTCATTATAGTGAGTTCAGGGCAGAGATCTGGGCTGATGTGGCTGTCAGGGCTCCACCAGCTCCCGCGTTTTCCCGGGCAGTCCTGCTGCACTCGGCGTTTTCCAGGGTTACATAAACATCCTTCTTTTTCTTCCACGAGGCTGGGACAGGCAAAATGCAAACTGCTGACTGTCCCTTGCAAGAGGCAGAGCTGCCCCAGAAGCTTTGGCAGCTCTGGGAGGTCGGGAAGGGATGGGAGCCACGTTGGGGAGGGATGGGAGCCACAAGGCTACAGGGATCCCACAGTGGGGTGGCTTCAAACCATCCCATGCCCGCTGCTGCTGGAGGTGTTGGGAGCTGGCCCACACTCAGGGAGAGGCCAGCAGGGCCATCTTCAGCAGTTTGGACTTGCTTGTGTGGCTCCACCTGAGTGTCTGACCTCCCCGTGCCTTGCCAGTGCCCTGCTGCAGATGTGAGCTCCCAGCAGCTCGGGATGCTGCACTCCCCCTCCAGCACAATCAGGTTTTTCTCCCGAGGAGGGCGTAGGAGTGGAGGTTTATCTCCCAGCTGGCAGGCAAAGGAGGATGCCACACCTCTGGGAGCTTCTGGGGCTGGGTGGAGTGGGGAAGTGGAGCAGCAGGACTTTGAGGACCTGCAATTCATGGGCTTGCCCTGAGGCCAGGGCACTCTTGAGATTTTCAGCTCCCTCGGGGAAGGAGAGTGGCAATAAATCTGGGCCATTTGTGACAGGGCCTGGCCCTCTGGGTGATTTCTGACACTCTGTGCCTTTCTGACAGCTCATGGCTCTAATCCACAGGGGTTTCCTTGACTCTGGAGCTGAGGCAGTGCTCGCTGTGAGTGGGCTTGGCTGTGAGGAGCTCCCAGCTCTGGGTGAGAGGGTCAGAGGCAAAGGAAGCAAAGGCACAGTTAACGCTTAGTGGG
>VZSU01000780.1:25013-27107 GCA_013398715.1 Nesospiza acunhae
GAATGCTCCCCAGGGCCCCCAGAGCTGCAAGGAGGCAGCAGGGCACTTTTATTTGTCTCTCAGGAATGTCATCTGGTTATTGAACCAACCAGCCTGGGGGTTCTGTGGTGCAGGGGTTTTTTTTCTGGAGGTGTGGGGAGAAAGAAATTATTCAAGGGCAGAGCCCAGGGCTGGCAGTTTATTCCCTGGTGTCAAGGTAAACCTGGCTGTGTTGGTGTGTCTGGGATTGCTTGTGTGGGAATAACAACATCCCCTGAGTTTATAGACACTGCCAGTCCCTGCTGATGCTTAATGCATCCAGCCCTGTCGTTCCTTTATAAGGAAAAAACATTTCAGATTTAGTTTCTACCTTATTTTAACTTCTCATAAAAGAGGGCAGCTTAATTCTTTTGGTGGAACATCAAGTCCAGTGCTCCCTGAGCTGGTGTGGTTATTATGGGCACTTGGGAAGATGAAGTAATGAAAAAAGTCAGCACAGAAATGCTGAGTTAATCAAAAGGGAAGTGGCTGATGGGGTGACAAGTGTGCCTGCAGTCTGGAGATGGCAGGAGAGATAAACACAACCTCCCTGTGGCACAGCTTGGTGTGATGGCACTGACCACGTCTCCTGGGAACTGAGAATTTGTCCTGTTCCCCTTCCCCCCTTGGCCACGGGGGTTTATGGGCACAGAAAGCTGGGCTGAGAGAGAGCCCAGCCCTGGCTGTCAGTGCAGAGGAGCAGGGCCAGCTCTGCTCCTGCAGCACATCTGAACTCTGCGGTGCTCATCTGCAAACACAGAGCCAGAGCTGAGTGCCCAGAGGTGCTGAGTGCCCAGGGATGTGCTCTGTGCCCGGGAAGGGCTGAGGGCCCAGGAAGGGCTGAGTGCCCAAGGAGGAGGTGCTGAATGCCCAGGGATGTGCTGAGTGCCCAGGAAGGTGCTGTGTGCCCAGGGAGGAGATGCTGTGTGCCCAGGGAGGGCTGTGTGCCCAGGGAAATGCTGTGTGCCCAGGAAAGGCTGAGTGCCCGGGAAGGGCTGAGTGCCCAGGGATGTGCTGGGTGCCCAGGAAGGGCTGTGTGCCCAGGGAGGAGATGGTGAGTGCCCAGGAGGCGCTGAGTGCCCAGGGAGGAGATGGTGAGTGCCCAGGGATGTGCTGTGTGCCCAGGGAGGTGCTGAGTGCCCAGGAAGGGCTGTGTGCCCAGGGATGGGCTGTGTGCCCAGGGAGGTGCTGAGTGCCCAGGAAGGGCTGTGTGCCCAGGGAGGAGATGGTGAGTGCCCAGGGAGGTGCTGAGTGCCCAGGGAGGTGCTGGGTGCCCAGGGAGGTGCTGGGTACCCAGGAAGGGCTGTGTGCCCAGGGAAATGCTGGGTGCCCAGGAAGGGCTGAGCGCCCAGGGAGGTGCTGAGTGCCCAGGAAGGGCTGTGTGCCCAGGGAGGAGATGAGTGCCCAGGGAGGTGCTGAGTGCCCAGGGAGGTGCTGAGTGCCCAGGGAGGGCTGAATGCCCAGGGAGGAGGTGCTGAGTGCCCAGGAAGGGCTGAGTGCCCAGGGAGGAGGTGCTGAGTGCCCAGGAAGGGCTGAGTGCCCAGGGATGTGCTGTGTGCCCAGGGAGGAGATGCTGTGTGCCCAGGAGGGGCTGTGTCTCACAGCTGGAGGCACCTCAGCTGCTGAGCTTTGCCCTGTTCCAGCCCCCCAAACTCAGCCTACCCTCAGGGTTTTTCTGCTTCCTGAGGGTTGCCAGGGGGAGTTTCTCTCCCCTTGCATTGCCTGCTGGAAATCTCCCCCTCTCCCTCCTGGCTTGGTGCCCTCTCTCCGTGCCTGCTGCTCTGCCCCCAGAGCGCTCAAGGGCCTCTTTCCCGTTTAGGGAAGCACTGGATGGCCCCTGCTTTTGGCCTGAATATTTTTTTTTTCTATTTTTTTTTTCAATCCTCCTTTGTCTCTGGAGGCTGCAATGCCCAGAGGCCAGCTGTGTGTGCCAGCTGTGGCTCCTGGAAAGCTGCACTGGGGCAGGCTGGAGGTGTTGTGCTGCTCAGGGTGTTTGACAGTCTGTTCCAGCAGGCAGGGTGAGCCTGAGGGGCTGGTGACAGCAGCACTCCTCTCCTGCAGCAGCGATTTAATCAG
>VZSU01000780.1:27153-38148 GCA_013398715.1 Nesospiza acunhae
CTGCAGGGCTGAGCAGGGGAAAGGGAGAGGAAACTGAAGGGAATTCCCCTGAAAACATCGACTCGTTGCTTTTTGTTTTTTACTCCGGGTTTTTAAATCAGCTGTGAAAGTTCTGCATCTGTAGAAGATGCTGAGTAGGCAGTGCTGGGTGTCTGCAGGATGGGTTGGGGAACAGAAACTGGTGTGATGTGGGAGACCTGCTGGGAGGGGGCTCTGCCATTGCCCTTGCCATGCTTTTCCTGCAGGAGAGGCAGCTGGATCTGAGCTCCTGGGCTACCCCTGTGTTTGGGGTAAATCCCTTGAAGCACAGCTCAGGGTGGTTCCTTTAGTGGTGCCCAGCAGAGTTTGGCTCCATCCATCAGTGGATCCTGCTGGGGTTATCCTGGATCTGATAGTGGGAGTTACCCTGGATGTGTCTGGGGTTATCCTGGGATCTGGTTAATGAGAATTAACCTTGGATATGTCTGGGATTATCCTGGGATCTGGTTAGTGGGAGTTGCTTTGGACATGTCTGGGGTTGTCCTGGAATTTGGTTAGTGGAATTTACCTTGGATGTGTCTGGGATTATCCTGGGATCTGATAGTGGGAGTTACCCTAGGTGTGTCTGAGGTTATCCCAAGATCCGGTTAGTGGGAATTAATCTTGGATATGTCTGGGATTATCCTGGGATCTGGTTAGTGAGAATTAACCTTGGATATGTCTGGGGTTATCCTGGGATCTGTTAGTGAGAGTGATTTTGCATGTATCTGGAATTATCCTGGGATGTGATAGTGGGAGTTACTCTGGATGTGTCTGGGGTTATCCTGGGATCTGGTTAGTGGAATTTACCCTGATGTGTTTGGGATTATCCTGGGATCTGGTTAGTGGAATTTACCTTGGATGTATCTGGGATTATCCTGGATCTGGTTAATGAGAATTAACCTTGGATATATCTGGGATTATCCTGAGATCTGGTTAGTTGGAGGAACTTTGGACATGTCTGGGGTTATCCTGGGATCTGGTTAGTGGGAGTTACCCTGGGTGTATTTGTGCAAGTCTGAGAGGGCTGTGACAGCCTGTTAATGGTTTAATGAGATGAAATAGCCAAGGCAGGGCCTGCCTGTGCTGAGGGCAGCTGCTCCCCAGGGTGCTGCATCTCTTTCCCATTTGCACTCCTTGGGCTCAGCAGCTGAACAGCACCAATCCTGCCTGACTTTTGTGTGCCCATGCCAGACTTGCCGGGCTCTCCCAGGCAGCAGTGGTGGAGCTGAGGACATTTCCCCCAAAAATGGTCAGACCATTGCAGGGCGTCCATTCCCATCTGCATGGGGACTGTGACTGCAATTCCTGTCCTCCTGTGCACCTTTCCCATCCCTGTGTGGTGGAGCTGGAGCAAAGAGAAACCACCAGTGGTGCTCGGTGCTGTGTGCATGCTGATGATCCCACCTCAGCATCCCCACTGGTGCTTTCACTGCTGTCTGCCAAAACCTTTAAAAGGAAAGGAAAATTGTGCTCATTCTTCCTCTCCTTCCTCTCCCCCTGCCCTTGTGTCCTCCTCCTGCTGTGCAGTGAGCTCCCACACTGTGTGCATGCTGCCCAGAGGAAGCTGAGTGGGTGTGGGGCTGTGCCTCCATCTGGGAATTGTTCTTATCAAACTGCTTCACGTCAAAAAGGAATAATAATAATAATAATAATAATAATAATAATAATAATAAAACCTTTTATGGTAAGCAGGGAGATCAGGAGGTCCAGCTGCTCCTGAGGCCTGACCTGCAGCTTTAGAGCCTTTCCAGGGAGTTTTTGGGTCTTGGTGCTGCAGCAGATTTTGCTGCGTGCCTGGAATATCTCAGAGGAGTGGGGAGAAACAACTGGGGGCTGGTGCAGGCAGCAGGAGCTGCTGGAAATGGCTCTCTGAGAAGCAGGGGAGAAGCCTAAGAAAAGCAAGTTTCCTGCCATGAGGCTGGCATATTTATGACTGGAAAGTTTTGGGTTGAAAAGGTCGTGAGCTGAGGGAGCAGCAGGGGCTGCCAGAGGAGATTCCCAGCTCATCCCTGCCCTGCAGTGGGGCTGGGGGGGTCCCACGGGGGTCTGGTGGCCTCGTGTGATGGGGCAGGGATGGGGAGCCCTGGAGGGGTGAGGGCAGCTGGGATGTGTGGGATGTGTGGGATGTGTGGGATGTGTGGGATGTGTGGGATGCGGAGGGGCTGGGCTGGGCTGTGCCTGCCTCCTCCCCTTGGATGGAGATTCCAGCCCTGCCTCGGACACCACGTGGAAATGAGACATGCACATCTGGAGGTGGAGTGCACTGTGCTTGTAGCACTGCCAATTTATTTATTCCTGCAAATTCTCCCCAGTTAGGGGCTGCTGGGAAGTTGACAGTGCTGGAAACGGCCTCTTTCCAAGGGATTCAGTGTTCTGACTGACCCTCACCTTCTCTTCCTCCCCCTGTAACTACCAGTGAAAAGGTGTTCCCTGCCTCAAAGCCCAGGCACTGCAATTCCTCCTGGAGCCAACCACGCAGGAAGGTTTTCCAAAGGAAACGTGCTGAGCCCTGTGTGTGTTAAACTCATTAAGGATGAGCATTAAAGTTTCTGAAGCCTCTTGTTTCTATTAAAACATCTGTGCTGTCATGAGACACTGAGTTCTGTGCCTGTTTGGCATTAATGCTAAAAAGCAGTAATTAATAATTATTTTTTTTAAATAATTAAAGTAATTAAGTCAGTTTTCTGCTTGCCTCCTAAATTGCACCTCCCAGGTGCTTAAAAAAGTCTGACCTGAAACCGAGATGAACAAGAGCTTGAGACTGAGTTTGTTTTCACTGCCTGAGGTTCGGGCAGATGCAGTTCCTGATCCTCTTTCCATTTCCTTCCTCTGCAAGCGCGCCCTGCTGTTTAATCAACACCAGGGAGCTGGGCTTGCCTTCCCTGGCTTTCCCCTCCCAGGCACGGGGGTGCAGTGCCATGGGGACACCCAGGAGCCCGGGGGGGCTGGGGTGATGTGCCTGGGGGTGGCATTTCCCTTGGCAGGCTCTCAGCAGCACCATGGCCACAATCACTGCCTTGGCCTGAAACTGCCGGGGCTGCAGTGACTCCAGCTGTGCGTGCACATCTCCGGGTTGTGACGGTGTTCACGGGGGTTTTGGGACTGGGGAAGGGTCTGACTTTGTGTTTCAGAAGGCTTGATTTATTATTTTATGATATATATTAAATTAAAACTATACTAAAAGAATAGAAGAAAAGGTTTCATCAGAAGGCTAGCTGAGAATGGAATAGAAAAGAATGATAACAAAGGTTTGTGGCTCGGGCTCTCTGTCCACAAATTAATTGGCCATTAATTAAAAGCATCCAACACGGGCCAATCACAGATGCACCTGTTGCATTCCACAGCAGCAGATAATCATTTTGTTCCTGAGGCCTCTCAGCTTTTCAGGAGGAAAAATCCTAAGGAAAGGGGTTTTCATAAAAGATGTCTGCAACACCAGGTCAGGTGTGGGAGCCCAGAACGTCCCTCTGGCTGTCCAGAACAGCCAGGACCCCTGCCAGGGGGCTCAGAGACCCTGGCACAGAGCCCAAAACACCTGTGGGTTTGATTATGACCTGTGGAGCAAATTACCAACCTTAAATGAAGATCAGTAAGCCACAACAGTTTAGGTAGAATGATAGTGAAGTTATCACAGGGTGGAAAAGTAGATTTTGGGGTTTTTGGTATGGAGGTTCAGGGGGCAAGATGGAGGGAACTGGGTGTGTCCATCCCTTCTCCTTCTTCTTCTTCTTGGCCTCCATCTTCTGCTGTGATGTTGGCACTTACAGATTGGTTTGGAGTAGAAGCTCACTGTCTAACATAGGTGATAGGTATTGGAAAGTAATTGTAAACATTGTACAGGTAGTTTTTAGTATAAAGACATAACACTGCCCCGGGGGCAGGCAGAGTGCCTGGAACTGTCCTGCAGGATGGACCTCAGCAGGGCAGGAGAAAGAATTTTATAGATAAGAAACAATAAACAACCTTGAGACAGAGAAATGAAGAGCTCTGACTCCTTCAAGCACTGGGCTGGGAAAAGAGACTTTCTAACACATCTTGGGGTCACTCTGACCAGCTAGAGATCCCGACAGTCACGGGGCTGGGCGGCTGCTCCTTGGAGGGGATGAGGCTCAGATCCATGGGGGGTGTTGGAGGGGCAGAGCTGTGCCCCCCAGCCCAGCTGTGCCCCCCAGCCCAGCCCAGAGGGTGCTGACCCACAGCATCCTTCCTGCAGGCAAACCCTGGCATCAGGTGCCTGGCTTGAATCCCACCTTAGCCCTGGGTGACCCCATCCATCCCCAGGGAGGTGTTTGGGAGCACCAGGGATGAGCACAGTGGGAGCAGGAGATCCAGCTCTGTTTGCAGGTGGGGAGGGTGAGGGGAGGGGTGCTGGTGCTGCCCCTGCCCTGCTCAGTGGAACCACACCTGGTGCATCCCTTGTTGTGAGAAGAACAGGCTGGTTCCTCCTCTGTGTGCTGATTTAATGGGGTTAAAGCTGACAGGAAAGCAAGCCTTGATCTTCATCTTCTTGAACATCTGCTGGGGAGGGAGAGGAGGCTGTGGTTGTCTGTGCTTTTTCCTCACCCATCTATCTCCCATGGGGCACCTCAGCTCCAGAACACCAAGTTTGCTGAGTGCTCTGTTTGTTCACTGAATATCTGAGAAGCTTCAGGGACCTTCTCCTTCCTCTTGTCTTCTTTAATTTCCTACCAGCAGAAACCTTTTTGGCCTTTTGCTCCCCTGATTTCACATCGGTCCCTTTCCACCTTATCCCTTTAAAATCACCTCAGTTGCACTCTTATAAATCCATTTATACCATAACGATATTTGGGGTTGGATTGGGGTTTTTTTGTTCCCTTGGCAGCAGGGATCTTTGTGCACAGCAGCTCTTCCCTGCTGTGCAGCTGTGGGTGATGTTTCTGGCAGCCCCATCCCCTCTCCACCCTCCTGTGGGGTGTGAGTGATGCTGGGCAGCCAGGATGGCTCGTGAGAGAGCTCTAATGGTTCCTGCCTTGCCGCTAAAAGTCTCTTATTTAATACTATTTAGGAGTTACTCACTTTAATTTTGTGACATTGGTGTTGTGGTCATGCTGGGACCTACAGGGGCAGTGAGGTCCTTTGTGCTGAGGCTCTTTTCATGAGCAAAGTCCTTATTAAAAGCCCTTTAAATGCTGCCCTTCTGCCATTCTTCCAGATTTTGTCTTTTTCTTGTTATCCAGTCTTCAAAGTTACCTGACCCGCTCTGTGGCACTAAGGGATGAGATCCAACAGCATTAAAAAAAATAAAATAAAATAAAAAATCAGTTTGCTATCCAGAAATCTCAAATTAGCAACCCTATTTGGAATTATTTCAGCTTTTCCCATGCTCTCGGTTTCCTTGCGGAGGAAGGGAAGTGTGACCAGTACTGAAGTGCGTCCGTCCTCGCCGTGTTTCCTACCCTGGGGGAGCAGGAAGATCCTCTGGAGCCTCTTTTGGTGACAATTCCTGCGTCATCGGGGCTGGGCTGTTCCCTCATCCCCACGAAACCAGGGGTGGAAGGGATGGGAGCCGTGGCTGATTTTCCTTCCGGAGTCCCCTTGTGCCCAGGCAGTGACAGCAGCGATTCCCAAGGTCTGGGGGCTCCCAGCACTGCTCCCTGCCCTGCTGGGATGGCTCTGCCAGCTCCCTGGTGCTGAGTCACATCTGTTCTGTGCCTCAGTTTCCCCAGCTGTCACGTGGAGATGGCTGCAGCTCTTGCAGGTGGGTTTGGGGCAGAGGCAGGAGCTCAGCGCTGCAAGGAGCACAGGGGAAGGTGATGGGAACAACCTTTATCTTTGGTTTGGAGAGAAGAGCTGTGCCTCACCATTCCTTCACCTTTGGGTGATGTAAATCTGTGTCTCCCTGTGACCCTGCCTCTTGGGATCTCTGGCTGGTCAGAGTGACTTTGAGATGTGTTAGAAAGTTTCTTTTCTTAGCCTGGCGGTGGAAGAAGGAGTCAGAACTTTTCATTTTTTGGGCTCAAGGTGGTTTATTGTTTCTTATCTATAAAATTCTTTCTCTTGACTTGCTGAGGTCCACTCAGCAAGGCAGTCAGAGGCACTTTGCTTGCTTCTGGGGCAGTGTTATTTTTTTATACTAAAAACTAAATGTACAATATTTATAATTACTTTCTAATACCTATTACTTATGTTAGACAGTGAGCTTTTATTCTAAACTAATCTAAAAGTGCCAACATCACAGCAGAAGATGGAAGTTAAGAAGAAGAAGGAGAAAGTCTGGACATGCTCAGATTCCTCTATTTTGTTTCCTGAACTTTCATTCTAAAAATTTTAGAAGTTTATTTTTTACTTTGTGATAAATTCACTATGATTTTATTTAAACTTTCATGGCTCGTAATTCTTCATATAAGGTTGGTAACTGTTTTTTCTAAGGGCTAAATCAAAGGCACAGGGGTCTTGGGCTCTCTGTGTCGAGGTCTCTGAGCTCCTTGGGCAGGGGCTCGAGTTTTCTAGGGGAGCCAGAGGAATTTCCTGGGTTCTGCCACCTGCCTTGGTGCTGAGCTGGAAGCGACGCCCTGAGCCCACTGGGGTTGGTGTCTCACGCTGCAAGTGCCTCCACCCATCCCCTGCACCTTCCCAGAAAGGCTGGGGAGGAGCTTTTACCTGTGAGCAGCAGCAAGGAAAGGCGTTTGGGCTCTCAAAGAACCACTGAGTGGTTAATCATAATGATATTTACCTGTTCCTACATTGTAATTTTGGTCTGTAAGCCTCAAAGCATTGGGTGGAAGAGGCCATAATCAATAAAGAGTTTTGTTTTCTAATTAACATATGAGGAGGAAGGGGAAGATCCTGTGGGCCTTCACAGCTGCCTTCACAATTGCTCACTTCTGTGTAGGTGATGCTTTAAGGCTCAGGTAGCCACAATGAGTCAGGCCCCATCTAACCCAGCCTGATGCTCCTGACTGCAGCAGATTGTGAGACTGATAAGAGCTGCCGGCTTCAGAAAAACCTCGACTTGTGGGAGGAAGAAAATCTGCCTGAAAAACTGCATTCTTAGCAGCCTGCAAGGAAAGTGCAGAGTGCTGCTTGAAATGGCTTTGGATAGGAAAGTCCCTTTTCTGCCTTAGCCTGTTAAAGGATCTTCTAAAGCTGATACCTGCCATCCCCTTGTTTGTTTGGGGTTTTTTTTTCTCTTATGATTTTTTTTTCTCCTTGAAGTTCTCTTTTCTAAGTCTGGTTGCTTTGTGGTCCCCCACACCCATGCCAGGACAGAGGCTGTGACCAGCCCTGGCTGCTTCTGGAGGACTTTGAAATCTGGAGAAGCCCTTGAGGAACATCCCTGCTGCAGGGCAGGAGAGCCCAGGGGTGAAGCACCCAGAGAAAAAAGGGTTAAAGCTTCTTGCATCTGCCAGCTCTTGTGGCATCAATCCATTTTTAGCTTGGTACCTGTAACTGAGTGCTCAGCAGATTTTACAGACTGCCTTTCTGGGGGCAGGAAATCACTTCTAGGCCAATAAAACAACTTTGCAGGAAGTTTCTTGCTCATCTGAAGAGCAGGGTGATGGTGAAGGAGAAAGGGCTGGGCAGTCAGTGGTGGCCTGGTGTAGTAAGGAAACAAGAAATATTTCTACTGTAATGTAACACAGCAAGGAAAATATTTGCCTAAAATTCTCCTGCAGCCAGTGCTTTGGAGAGCAGGAATTTTATCTTGAGCAGCAGTTGCTGTGCAGAGGATCCCAAAGGTCTTATCAAAGCAGGAGCTTGAGGTGAGGCTCCTGGTACAGTAAAAACAGTGAGTGAGACCCTTGGTTGTGTGAGCACGGGGAGCAGCAAGGGATAGAAGACATGTGATCTGCTCTCTTCCTTTTGAAAAGGGAGTTCTTTCTCTTTTCAGATAAAAATTAAAATGTTTGTCTTAATTACAAACGCCTGCGCTATGTCTGGGGAAAGGAGCAGGAAAGGCGGACAAGTGACTGAAGAAAATCCCTGCCACAAGGACAGAAGGAGCAGAACCTGATTAGTTTATCTAAGGCAGTGTAGGTGATGTGATCACTGTGGGAGATCTTTCAGTAGGAGAAGTCTCAGGGTGCTCAATCTCCTCGGATCTACCTGGAAAAGGCAAAGCAGGGGCTGTGTCAAACTGCGTTTGGCTGAGCAGTACAGCACACACTGGTGCTATGCTGACAGGGAACCCCAAAATTCAATTCCAGGGGAGGAGGCAGGTTCTCCATCCCTCTGGGATGGGGGTTCAGCTTCCCAGGGTTGCCTGCCTTTCTAGAAGGAGGATTTGGCTAAACATAAGCTTTTGGGTTGCGGATGCAGGTAGAAAGCCAGGTGAAGTGGAGCTTGGTTATGTGCAGCTTGGTCAAAGGGATGATTTTTCTGGGCTGATGCTCTTGTAAAGCTGTGCTCTGACATGGCTCAATGAGATAAAAGGGCAAGAGAGTCTCCAAAAGAGAGAAGGATGGGTTTATCTCCCTGGAGGAAAGCTTGCTCCTCTTCTTCTAGCAGGAACTTGGGATATGCGCTAGGGGGTGAGCTGTTTACATACCTTGCTGCTTTAAATATTTACTGTTAGAGCTCTGGATATTCTTGCTATTCTTCAGTTGCTGTAATTTTCCATCTTTCTCTCCCCCTCTCAGTGCCTTAGGTGCACATGGGTGCAATATGACCCAGCTGGTTTTAATGAAAAGGAACTCCTACTTCTAGCCCGGATATTTTATTTCACACTTCTCGGGGCTCGCCTCTTGGCCGCTCCATTTGCTAAACTTTTATTAGATCCAGGATGATAACATTGCCTTTGCTTGGGAAACACAGAGTGACTCAGGGAGCTGGGACTGACCCAGGCAGCTGGGACTGACCCAAACTGCCCCAACCTCTTCTGCTGAAGTGCTTTGAGCTCCTCAACCAGCTCCACCAGACGTCATTGTGACGCTCCCCACCACAGTCCATCAAGAGGGTTTTGAGGTTTTTTCCTAGTGGTTTATTTCTTCTTGCCTCCTGTTGACCTCAAAAACATGGTTCCCATCACAGCATCACCCCAATCCCTGTGTGACCACAGTTCAGAGAGTGCCACTGAACTCCAAGCAGGGGCTGTCACATTGAGTCTTATGGGATTTGCAGGGGGGTAGGCTCTGAATATCGAAAAATGCGCTTGGTCCTTCCTCAGATTGCTTGTATTGCTCTTTTAAAGTCTTTACAATAAGGATTTTTATGTTGTCTTGCCTAGTTTTTGTTTTGGTTTTGTTTTGTTGTTTTTTTTTTCTGCTTAAACCCATTCTACAACTTTGTGATGAAGCTTTAGTTTTTGTTTTGGTTTTGTTTTGTTGTTTTTTTTTTTTCTGCTTAAACCCATTCTACAACTTTGTGATGAAGCTGCAGTCAGGATGTTTAACAGATTTTGTAAAACGCTAATAATCCAGGTTCTGTTCTTCCAGTGAGCGAGTCATCCATGATTTTTAACAAAGAGGGACTTTTTTCTCGCTCAGTAACAAAGTTAATTATTGACAGCTACATTTTTACCTGCTGGAAATGGATTGCTGGTGTGACCCGCATGAGACTGCTTGGGAGGGGAAAAATAAAGACACTTTCTTTCAAAAATCAATGCCAGTGACAACGGGTCAGCCCTCTGCGGTGGGGACAGCAGGGACCTGGCCCCCGGGTGCTGAGCTCAGTGCCACAGGAGCCACAGGTCCGTGGCCATTCCTGTTCTCCTCCAAGCCATCAGGAACAGCAGATGATGTTCAGCCAGGATGGCACCAAGGAGTTTTACTGGCAGTGTGCTGCATGGAAAGGCATTTTTGTTTGCTGTTGTGATGCAGAGAGATGCGGAGTTGTTCCTCCCCACGCTCTGGTGGTTTCTGACACTGTGAGGAGAGTAAAAAATGAAAGAGCTGAGCGCTGCTGCCTGCCAGAGGAGAGGAAACCCACTGTACCTGCCCTAAAATATCATACCACTGTTGTAAAGGTGTGTTCTCAAGATTATTTAAACAGTTCTCATGGTTTCAAGTAATGCCTTTTCTTGGACAGCGTGGAGAAACTGGAGCTTGTTGAGTCTGGCAAACTGGTACTGTTGGTTTCATTTTCTGGTTCTTTTACACTCTGGGGGAGTCTGTGGTGTTTGCAGACTTTAAATGTGTGAAATTAAAAGGGTGACATCTGTAGTGAAGCTCATACTTTCTGCAGTAACTGTACTAGTGTTTTACATAATTTTCCTTTATGGCTCACCCCAAGTGGACTGAAAGCCCAACCCATTCATTTTTCCTTTCCTGTTGATGTGCCTGGACACATTTCAGGGGGTATCATCAGTTTAAAATGATGCTATTAAAACACAGGGCGGGGAGGATAAAAAAGAGGGTCAAGAGGGCAGGATTTGAATCAACACCGGAAAGGGAGAAGCATCAGATAGCGAGATGCTCAACCTGGGAGGGTGTGAGAGGTGGGCAAGGGGCAGCAGTGTCACGGACGGGGCTGGTGTCGGTGCCAGAGCGTTTTCCTCGCTGGCTCGGGCTGGAGTGGAGGGAGCTGTGGCAGCACCGAGCGCTGGGCTCAGTATCGGGGCAAGTTTTGCCTCCCCCTCTGCTCCTTCCTGCAGAGCTGATTTTCCAGAGCGGGGCTGCTTGGATTTGGCAGCGGTGTGTTCGCCCAGCGCTGGGTTGATTTTGAGCAATCACAAAACGGAGCGTGGCCGAGTTGTCCCTTTCCAAACAAGGCTAAACCGAGAAGCGAAAGGCTCCATCAGCGCCGGAGAACATCGGGGCAGCGACCTGCCCCGTGTGGGGCCGCTTCCACCCTCCGTGGGGCAGCGCTGCTCTGTTCCCCAGGCTGTTCCCCGAGCCGAGGGGCACAGCGGGCCCGGGGATGCGGCACAGCCCGGGGGTGCCCAGAACGTCGGGGCAGCGACCCAGCCGTGTGGGGCCGCTTCCACCCTCCGTGGGGCAGCGCCGCTTGGTTCCCCAGCGTGTCCCCCCTCCCTGGGGCTCCGAGCCGAGGGGCACAGCGGGCCCGGGGCATGCG